>JAIUCV010001724.1:65000-67780 GCA_026724425.1 Erythrophleum ivorense | reverse complement strand
ATATATCGTATTAACAATCGAAAGATGGTCGAAAGAAAAAATCTCTATTTGACAGGGCTTCTTCCTATACCTATGAATTCCATTGGACCCAGAAATGATACATTGGAAGAATCTTTTGAGTCTTCCAATATCAATAGGTTGATTGTTTCGCTCCTGTATCTTCCAAAAGGAAAAAAGATCTCTGAGAGCTCTTTCCTGGATCCGAAAGAGAGTACTTGGGTTCTCCCAATAACTAAAAAGTGTATCATGCCTGAATCTAACTGGGGTTCGCGGTGGTGGAGGAACTGGATCGGAAAAAGAGGGATTCTAGTTGTAAGATATCTAATGAAACCGTCGCTGGAATTGAGATCTCATTCAAAAAGAAAGATATCCAATATCTGGAGTTTCTTTTTGTATATTATATGGATGATCCGATCCGCAAGGACCATGATTGGGAATTGTTTGATCGTCTTTCTCCGAGGAAGAGGCGAAACATAATCAACTTGAATTCGGGACAGCTATTCGAAATCTTAGTGAAAGACTGGATTTATTATCTCATGTTTGCTTTTCGTGAAAAAATACCAATTGAAGTGGAGGGTTTCTTCAAACAACAAGGAGCTGGGTCAACTATTCAATCAAATGATATTGAGCATGTTTCCCATCTCTTCTTGAGAAACAAGCGGGCTATTTCTTTGCAAAATTGTGCTCAATTTCATATGTGGCAATTCCGCCAAGATCTCTTCGTTAGTTGGGGGAAGAATCCGCACGAATCGGATTTTTTGAGGAACATATCGAGAGAGAATTGGATTTGGTTAGACAATGTGTGGTTGGTAAACAAGGATCGGTTTTTTAGCAAGGTACGGAATGTATCGTCAAATATTCAATATGATTCCACAAGATCTAGTTTCATTCAAGTAACGGATTCTAGCCAATTGAAAGGATCTTCTGATCAATCCAGAGATCATTTCGATTCCATTAGTAATGAGGATTCGGAATATCACACATTGATCAATCAAAGAGAGATTCAACAACTAAAAGAAAGATCGATTCTTTGTTGGGATCCTTCCTTTCTTCAAACGGAACGAACAGAGATAGAATCAGAGCGATTCCCTAAATGCCTTTCTGGATATTCCTCAATGTCCCGGCTATTCACGGAACGTGAGAAGCAGATGAATAATCATCTGCTTCCGGAAGAAATCGAAGAATTTCTTGGGAATCCTACAAGATCCATTCGTTCTTTTTTCTCTGAAAGATGGTCAGAACTTCATCTGGGTTCGAATCCTACTGAGAGGTCCACTAGAGATCAGAAATTGTTGAAGAAAGAACAAGATGTTTCTTTTGTTCTTTCCAGGCGATCGGAAAATAAAGAAATAGTTAATATATTCAAGATAATTATGTATTTACAAAATACCGTCTCAATTCATCCTATTTCATCAGATCCGGGATGTGATATGGTTCCGAAGGATGAACTGGACAGTTCCAATAAGATTTCATTCTTGAACAAAAATCCATTTTTTGATTTATTTCATCTATTCCATGACCGGAACAGGGGGGGATACACGTTACACCACGATTTTGAATCAGAAGAGGGATTTCAAGAAATGGCAGATCTATTCACTCTATCAATAACCGAGCCGGATCTGGTGTATCATAAGGGATTTGCCTTTTCTATTGATTCCTCCGGATTGGATCAAAAACAATTCTTGAATGAGGTATTCAACTCCAGGGATGAATCGAAAAAGAAATCTTTATTGGTTCTACCTCCTATTTTTTATGAAGAGAATGAATCTTTTTATCGAAGGATCAGAAAAAAATGGGTCCGGACCTCTTGCGGGAATGATTTGGAAGATCCAAAACCAAAAATAGTGGTATTTGCTAGCAACAACATAATGGAGGCAGTCAATCAATATAGATTGATCCGAAATCTGATTCAAATCCAATATAGCACCTATGGGTACATAAGAAATGTATTGAATCGATTCTTTTTAATGAATCGATCCGATCGCAACTTCGAATATGGAATTCAAAGGTATCAAATAGGAAATGATACTCTGAATCATAGAACTATAATGAAATACACGATCAACCAACATTTATCAAATTTGAAACAAGAGTCAGAAGAAATGGTTCGATCCTCTTATTTTGATTTCTCGAACCGAGAGATCCATGAATCGGGATCCTAATGCATATAGATACAAATGGTCCAATGGGAGCAAGAATTTCCAGGAACATTTGGAACATCTCATTTCTGAGCAGAATAGCCGTTTTCAAGTAGTGTTCGATCGATTACGTATTAATCAATATTCGATTGATTGGTCTGAGGTTATCGACAAAAAAGATTTGTCTAAGTCACTTTGTTTCTTTTTGTCCAAGTTACTTCTTTTTTTGTCCAAGTTTCTTCTCTTTTTGTCTAACTCACTTCCTTTTTTCTTTGTGAGTTTCGGGAGTATCCCCATTCATAGGTCCGAGATCCACATCTATGAATTGAAAGGTCCGAATGATCAACTCTGCAATCAGTTGTTAGAATCAATAGGTCTTCAAATCGTTCATTTGAAAAAATGGAAACCCTTCTTATTGGATGACCATGATACTTCCCAAAAATCGAAATTCTTGATCAATGGAGGAACAATATCACCATTTTTGTTCAATAAGATACCAAAGTGGATGATTGACTCATTCCATACTAGAAAGAATCGCAGGAAATCTTTTGATAACACGGATTCCTATTTCTCAATGATATCCCACGATCAAGACAATTGGCTGAATCCCGTGAAACCATTTCATAGAAGTTCATTGATATC
>JAIUCV010001724.1:27500-42500 GCA_026724425.1 Erythrophleum ivorense | reverse complement strand
CTAACCGAGGGTCTTCAAATAAAGATCCTTTTTCCTTTTCGTCTGAAACCTTGGCACAGATACAGATCTAAGCTACGATCCCCTCAAAAGGAAAAGGACCCAATGAAAAAAAAAAAAGTGAAAAAAATGGATTTTTTCTTTTTAACAGTTTTCGGAATGGAAGTAGAATTGCCCTTTTCTTCTTCGCCCCGAAACCGACTTTCTTTTTTTGATCCCATTTTTAAAGAACTTAAAAAAAAAATAAAAAAATGGAAAAAGAATCTTTTTCTAGTTCTAAAAGTTTTAAACGAAAGAACAAAATTTTTTCTAAATGTCTCAAAAGAAACAGCACAATGGATCATCAAAAGTATTCTCAAAAAGATTCTATTTCTAAAAGAAAAAATAAAAAAACTATCACTATCAAATCTCTTATTTATATTTGGATTGAGAAAAATATATGAATTGAATGAAATTCAAAAAGATTCAACAATCAGTAAGAGTAATCCAATGATTTACGAATCCGCCATTCCAATTCAATCTATTAATTGGACAAATTGTTCATTGACAGAAAAAAAAATAAAAGATCTGAATGATAGAACAAAGAAAATCATAAAACAAATAGAAAAATTTAAAAAAGACAAGAAAAGGGGGTTTCTAATTTCAGAGAGAAATATTTATTCTAAGAAAACCACTTATGATGATAAAAGATTAGAATTACAAAAAGATATTTGGCAGATATTACAAAGAAGAAATGTTCGATTAGCCCGTAAATCACATTATTTTTTTAAATTTTTCATGGAAAGGGTATACATACATATCTTTGTATGTATCATTAATATTTCTAGGATCAATGTACAACTTTTTCTTGAATCAACAAAAAAAATTCTTAATAAATACATTTACAATAATGAAGCAAATGAAGAAAGAAAAAGAAGTGATAAAAAAAATCAAAGTCTAATTCACTTTATTTCTACTATAAAAAAATCAATTTGTAATATTAGTAATATGAATTCACAGAATTTTTGCGACGTATCCTCTTTGTCACAAGCATATGTATTTTACAAATTATCACAAACCCAAGTTATTAACTTATATAAGTATAAATTAAGATCTGTTTTTGAATATCATGGAACACCTCTTTTTCTTAAGAATGAAATAAAGGATTTTTTTTTTGGAGTACAAGGAATATTTCATTCCAAATTAAAACATAAGAACCCTCCCAATTCTGTAATGAATCAATGGACAAATTGGTTAAAAGGTCATTATCAATACGATTTATCTCAGAGTGGATGGTCTAGATTAGTCCCACAAAAATGGCGAAATAGAATGAATGAACGCCATGTGACTCAAAATAAAGATTTAACCAAATGTCATTCATATGAAAAAAACAGATTAATTCTTTACAAAAAACAAGAAGTAGACTCATTAACAAATCAAAAAAAAAAAATGAAAAAACAATATGGGTATGATCTTTTATCATATAAATCTATTAATTATGCAGATAAGAAAGACTCATATATTTATGGATATAGATCGCCATTCCAAGCAAATAATAACCAAGCGATTTCTTATAATTACAACACGCGTAAAAAAAAATTATTTGATATGACGGATGATATTCCTATCAAGAATTATATAGTAGAAAATTATATTCTAGATATAGAAAAAAATCTGGATAGAAAGTATTTTGATTGGAGAATTCTGAATTTTTGTCTTAGAAATAAAGTGGATTTTGGGGCTTGGATCGATACCGATTATTATTTTACGCTTCATCAAGAAATCAACCCATCCAATCAAAAAAGGTTTTTTTTTGATTGGATGGGAATGAATGTAGAAATACTAAATCGTTCCATAGCGAATCGGGAATTTTTTTTCTTCTCTAAATTTTTTAGATTTTATAATGCATATACGAGTAACCCATGGATCATACCAATCAAATTACTTTTTTTCAATTTTAATGTAAATAAAAATGTTAGTGAAAAGAAAAACATCACTGAAAAGAAAAAAATAGATATTTTTAGACCATCGAAAAAAAAAAAATCTCTTGAATTAGAGTTAGAGACTCGAAATCAAGGAAAAACAGAATACGCAAGTCGACTAAATCTTGAAGCATCTCTCTCAAAGAAAGAAAAAGATGTTGAAGAAGATTATGCAGGATCGGACATGAAAAAGGGTGTAAAAAAAAAGAAATACAAGAACAGCATCGAAGCAGAACTTAATTGCTTCCTAAGAAAGTATTTGCTTTTTCAATTGAACTGGCGTGATTGCTTAAATGAAAGAATAATGAATAATATCAAAGTATATTGTCTCCTGCTTAGACTGATAAATCTAAAAGAAATTGCTATAGCCTCTATTCAAAGAGGAGAACTAAGTCTAGATATTATGAAAATTCAGAATCAGAAGGATTTCACTCTTACAGAATTGAATAATAATACAGAATTGATGAAAAAAGGAATATTGAGTATCGAACCAATTCGTCTGTCTAGAAAAAACCATGAACAATTTAGTATGTATCAAACCATAAGCCTTTCGTTGATTCATAAGAGAAAGCACCAAATTAATCAAAGATACCGAGAAAAAAGGTACGTTGATAAGAAGAATTTTGATAAATCCATTACAAGAACAAGAGATCAAAAGCTGACTGAAAATAAAGACAAAAATCATTATGATTTGCTTGTTCCTGAAAATATTTTATCCGCTAGACGTCGTAGAGAATTGAGAATTCTAATTTGTTTCAATCCTAGGAATAGAAATAGTGTGCATAGAAATACGGCATTTTACAATGAAAATAAAGTGAATAATTGCTGTCAAGTTTTGGCTACAAGTAAAGATCTTGATAGACATAAAAAAAAACTAATTAATTTAAAGTTATTTCTTTGGCCAAATTATCGATTAGAAGATTTAGCTTGTATGAATCGCTATTGGTTTGATACCAATAATGGCAGCCGTTTCAGTATGGTAAGGATACATATGTATCCGCGATTGAAAATTCGTTAATCTACATTTTTCTTTTTTCTATTTCCCGTAACATATCTGGTATGCGAAGACAAATAGATGCACACACGCATTGTCTTACCTTCTATTCTGAGGCATGATACTAATTCAATAATATATCCATTAGATCTATAAATGAATCAACAAAATCTTCTTATTTGAAGTCTACAATTTTTCTTTTGTGAATGCATAAATATAGTATTTTTTGTATACCTATTTGAATTGGATTGATTAATAATAATTAATTTGAAAAAAAAAAAATCAGGAATTCTTAAGAAAATTAAGATTATTGTATATACCAAATTGAAAATGAGTGTCATTATTATTACTGATCAAGAAAAATATCTAGAATCTATAAAAAAAAAGGGGGGGGAAAGAGAAGCTTTCATTTTATTTTATGGTAAAAAATTCATTTCTACCAGTTATTTCACAAGAAAAAAAAGAAGAAAACCCGGGATCGATTGAATTTCAAGTATTCAATTTCACCAATAAGATACGAAGACTTACTTCACATTTGGAATTGCACAGAAAAGACTATTTATCTCAAAGGGGTTTACGTAAAATTCTGGGAAAACGGCAACGACTCCTGTCTTATTTGTCAAAGAAAAATGGAATACGTTATAAAAAATTAATTAATCAGTTGGATATTCGGGAGTCACAAACTCATTAATTTGAAGAGTCGTTTTGAATTATTCGATTTATTAGATCTTGAATTTTGATGAACTACTTGTTGTTTTAAGCAATTCATGGAAGAATGAATCGAGGAAAAACCTATGAATGCCCCATCTACAAGAAAAGACCTCATGATAGTCAATATGGGTCCTCACCACCCATCAATGCATGGTGTTCTTCGACTCATTGTTACTCTAGATGGTGAGGATGTTATTGATTGTGAACCAATATTGGGTTATTTACATAGAGGGATGGAAAAAATTGCGGAAAACCGAACAATTGTACAATATCTGCCTTATGTAACACGTTGGGATTATTTAGCTACTATGTTCACAGAAGCAATAACCGTAAATGGACCGGAACAGTTAGGAAATATTCAAGTACCTAAAAGAGCCAGCTATATTCGAGTAATTATGTTGGAGTTGAGTCGTATAGCTTCTCACCTACTATGGCTGGGACCTTTTATGGCAGATATTGGTGCACAAACCCCTTTCTTCTATATTTTCAGAGAAAGAGAATTAATATATGATCTATTCGAAGCTGCCACAGGTATGAGAATGATGCATAATTATTTTCGTATCGGAGGGGTAGCGGCTGATCTACCTCATGGCTGGATAGATAAATGTTTGGATTTCTGCGATTATTTTTTAACAGGGGTTGTTGAATATCAAAAACTTATTACGCGAAATCCTATTTTTTTAGAACGGGTTGAGGGAGTAGGCATTGTTGGTGGAGAGGAAGTAATAAATTGGGGTTTATCAGGACCAATGCTTCGGGCTTCCGGAATACAATGGGATCTACGTAAAGTTGATCATTATGAATGTTACGAGGAATTTGATTGGGAAGTTCAATGGCAAAAAGAAGGAGATTCATTAGCTCGTTATTTAGTACGAATTGGTGAAATGGTGGAATCCATAAAAATTATTCAACAGGCTCTGGAAGGAATTCCGGGAGGGCCATATGAGAATTTAGAAATCCGCTGCTTTGATAGAGAAAAGGATCCAGAATGGAATGATTTTGAATATCGATTCATTAGTAAAAAGCCGTCTCCGACTTTTGAATTACCGAAACAAGAACTTTATGTGAGAGTTGAAGCCCCAAAGGGAGAATTAGGAATTTTTCTAATAGGGGATCAGAATGGTTTTCCTTGGAGATGGAAAATTCGTCCCCCCGGTTTTATCAATTTGCAAATTCTTCCCCAGTTAGTTAAAAGAATGAAATTGGCTGATATTATGACAATACTAGGTAGCATAGATATCATTATGGGAGAAGTTGATCGTTGAAATGATAATTGATACAACAGAAGTACAAGATATCAATTCTTTTTCCAGATTGGAATCTTTAAAAGAGGTCTATGGAATTATATGGGTACTTATCCCTATTTTTACTCTTGTATTGGGAATCACAATAGGTGTACTAGTGATTGTATGGTTAGAAAGAGAAATATCCGCAGGGATACAACAGCGTATTGGACCTGAATACGCCGGTCCTTTGGGAGTTCTTCAAGCTCTAGCAGATGGAACAAAACTACTTTTCAAAGAGAATCTTATTCCATCTAGGGGAGATATTCGTTTATTCAGTATTGGACCATCCATATCAGTCATATCAATTCTAGTAAGCTATTCAGTAATTCCTTTTGGCTATAACTTTGTTTTAGCTGATCTCAATATCGGTGTTTTTTTATGGATTGCTATTTCGAGTATTGCTCCCATTGGACTTCTTATGTCAGGATATGGGTCAAATAATAAATATTCCTTTTTGGGTGGTCTACGGGCTGCTGCTCAATCGATTAGTTATGAAATACCATTAACTCTATGTGTGTTATCAATATCTCTACGTGTGATTCGTTGAGACAGAAACTTTTCCATGCTCCTTTCTTTTCGTCTTTATTTCTTTTCTTCTTTATAGGAAAGGGGTAGACAAAATTGAATAGATATCCTGATTTTCATTATTTTTATTCGGAATTCGGATTGATGAACTAAATCAGATAGTTATATGAGTGAAATAAAACAGCTTCTATTTATTCATTTACATTTAATATTCTAATTTAATAGATATTTTGAATATATATATTAATATACATATATAGAATTCTAGATATATAAAATTAATATACTATGATTTGAATTTCATTTGAATCTGCAGTAAAAATATTGAGTCTCATTTTCTATGTATAAGAATTAAGTGGAAAAAAAAATTATAAGCGGAAGAAAGCGTTTACCCCAAAATTGGTTGATTAGTCATCCTGTCTTGAAGCGGGCTCAAAAGACCAACCTTATTGAGTTTTCACTACCATTTGTATGAATTACCATACATGTATTACCATAAAGGGGGATTGATAAAAAATGAGTGGATGGTTAGAAACACCAAGATACACAAAGGATTAGTAATGGAGATTATGTAAATTCTCCAAAAGAGCATTTCTGCATAATATAAAAAGAATACTAATTGGGGCTTAAAGTTGGTAGAAATAATCAGGCAGTACTCCCCACAATTCCGATCCAGAGTATGCTCCTATCCACTGATTAAATAAATAACTATCAGAAACGAAATAATCCTTTAATTTTTTTTGAAGTCCCCTTTTGTTTTGCACATAAAAAAAAGAAGATTAGGAACGAAAAAAAAAAAAAGAAAGAATAATAATATAATACAATTAAAATAAAAAAAAGAGGGATCCCTTTGGATTCTTTCTTATATCCATATTCATGGAGATAAAATTTATGTCATAATTCATAAATTAGTGTCTAATTTTTTTACGTAATCGAAAACGATGGGTTATTGATAATTCTAAAGGAGTATTTTATTGAATTGAAGAATTCAATTATTACTCAACAAATTCAAATTATTAAGGGATGAGATCAATTCAGAAGTACCTTTTTGTATTTATTATTATAACAGACAGAATTCAATTGGTCTAATTCAGGACCGTCCAATGGATTTGAATCCTATCTATCCTAGGGATATATCAAGATAAATAACCGGCCCGGTCCTTAGATTTATTATGGCCTTCGAGGAGCCGTATGAGGTGAAAATCTCATGTACGGTTCTGTAATAGCGATGGGAACAGTAATGTTATCACCGACTAGGATTATCTAACAGTTTAAGTACAGTTGATATAGTTGACGCGCAATCCAAATATGGTTTTTGGGGATGGAATTTGTGGCGTCAACCTATAGGTTTTATCATTTTTCTAATTTCTTCCCTAGCGGAATGTGAAAGATTACCTTTTGATTTACCAGAAGCAGAAGAAGAATTAGTAGCAGGTTATCAAACCGAATATTCGGGTATCAAATTTGGTTTATTTTACGTTGCTTCCTATTTAAACTTATTAGTTTCTTCATTATTTGTAACAGTTCTTTACTTGGGCGGTTGGAATATCTCTATTCCGTACATATTCGTTTCTGAGCTTTTTGAAATAAATAAAACATGTGGAATTTTTGGAACGACAATTGATATCTTTATTACATTAGCTAAAACTTATTTGTTCTTGTTCGTTTCTATCACAACAAGATGGACTTTGCCTAGGCTAAGAATGGATCAATTATTAAATCTTGGATGGAAATTTCTTTTACCTATTTCTCTCGGTAATCTATTATTAACAACCTCGTTTCGACTGTTTTCACTGTAAAAGATTGATATTCTATATTCATAACTTGTCTCAAACAAGAGAAAGAAACAAAACAAAAATATTCATAGATATTCACGATATGTTCCTTATGGTAACTGGGTTCATGAATTATGGTCAACAAACAGTACGAGCTGCAAGGTACATTGGTCAAAGTTTCATGATTACCTTATCCCACGCAAATCGTTTACCTGTAACTATTCAATATCCTTATGAAAAATTAATCACATCGGAACGTTTCCGCGGTCGAATCCATTTTGAATTTGATAAATGCATTGCTTGTGAAGTATGTGTTCGTGTATGTCCTATAGATCTACCCGTTGTTGATTGGAAACTGGAAACTGATATTCGAAAGAAACGATTGTTTAATTACAGTATTGATTTCGGGATCTGTATATTTTGTGGTAACTGTGTTGAGTATTGTCCAACAAATTGTTTATCAATGACTGAAGAATATGAACTTTCGACTTATGATCGTCACGAATTGAATTATAATCAAATTGCTTTGGGCCGTTTACCAATGTCAGTAATTGACGATTATACAATTCGAACAATTCAATTCAAATAAAATTCTTTTTTTTTTTTTTTTTTTAATTTATATAAATTTTTTCTATTTAAATATTAATTTAAATAGAAATATTATATTATTAAAAAAAAATATATTAAAAATAGAAAATGGATTCTATAGATTATTTATTATTTATATAAAATTCCTATTAGAATTTATTATTTATATTATTTATTATTATATTATTTATTAGAAATTTAATAAATAGAATATTATTCTATTTATATTAGAATTATATAAATAATTATTATATATTTCTATATTTAATATAAATAATGTTCTAATAAATATAGTATAGTTTAATATAGTTTCGAACTACTCTTTCGTATAAAGAATGAGATTAGTCCTATAACTGTACCTATATCAATTCACACTCCTTAGGATTTAATTCAATTAGGAATTTAGTATATAAAATTTTTTCCTGGTCGTATCAATAAGGTCATGAAATTTCGATTTATTTATCTTTTATTTTACATCTAATGGATTTACCTGAACCGATACATGATTTTCTTTTAATCTTTCTGGGATCAGGTCTTGTATTAGGAAGTCTAGGAGTAGTATTACTTACCAACCCAATTTTTTCTGCCTTTTCGTTGGGACTGGCTCTTGTTTGTATATCTTTATTCTATATTTTATCAAACTCCCATTTTGTAGCTGCAGCACAGCTACTTATTTACGTGGGAGCTATAAACGTTTTAATCATATTTGCTGTGATGTTCATAAATGGTTCAGAATATTACCAAGATTTTCATCTTTGGACCGTTGGGGATGGAGTTACTTTGATGGTTTGTACAAGTATTTTTGTTTCACTAATAACTACTATTCCAGATACATCATGGTACGGGATTATTTGGACTACAAGATCAAATCAGATTATAGAGCAAGATTTGATAAATAATAGTCAACAAATTGGAATTCATTTATCAACAGATTTTTTTCTTCCGTTTGAACTCATTTCAATAATTCTTTTAGCTGCTTTGATAGGTGCAATTGTCGTGGCTCGCCAGTAAGAATAGAACTAGTAACATCAATCTAAATTCCATTTTGTTCTATTTTATCTGCATTTCCTTTGAATTTTATATGTGAATGGGAAAGTGAAAGATTGTTTATGTTTAAAAGAATTTTATTATTCGATTTATTACCAATATATTCTTTTGGTCCGTACTTGTTATATTCTGTAGTCAATCGAATCTGTTGAATTGTTGTTCATATTGAAATGAATCGAAATTGATAAGGAGTTGGTCAATGATGCTCGAACATGTACTTGTTTTGAGTGCCTATTTATTTTCTATCGGTATCTATGGATTGATCACGAGCCGAAATATGGTTAGAGCCCTTATGTGTCTTGAACTTATACTGAATGCGGTTAATATCAATTTCGTAGCTTTTTCTGATTTTTTTGATAGTCGCCAATTAAAAGGAAATATTTTTTCAATTTTTGTTATAGCTATCGCAGCCGCTGAAGCAGCTATTGGACCGGCTATTGTTTCGTCAATTTATCGTAACAGAAAATCAACTCGTATCAATCAATCGAATTTGTTGAATAAATAGTATTAATCAGAAAAATTCGAATTTCGAATATTGAAATTCGAATATTTATCAATTCAAATTCGCATGTATGATACACAACGTATGATCATGTTTGCGAAAACGTAAGAAATCAAAG
Source organism: Erythrophleum ivorense (assembly GCA_026724425.1). Taxonomy (NCBI): domain Eukaryota; kingdom Viridiplantae; phylum Streptophyta; class Magnoliopsida; order Fabales; family Fabaceae; genus Erythrophleum; species Erythrophleum ivorense. The sequence goes on along the minus strand of JAIUCV010001724.1, from coordinate 32,996 downwards.
TATCTTGGCCCTTTCTTATGAATTGATCCAGAGGTAGATTGATTAGAAAAATTCTGGTAAATCATTGATTCGTCTGGTGTCGAAATATATGATTCATTTACAAGTTTACTAGAGCGAAAATTGCTGATGTTCAAAAATTAATAGATCCAATGTCACATTCAGTAAAGATTTATGATACATGTATAGGATGTACTCAATGTGTCCGAGCCTGCCCCACAGATGTATTAGAAATGATACCTTGGGACGGATGTAAAGCTAAGCAAATAGCTTCTGCTCCAAGAACAGAGGACTGTGTTGGTTGTAAGAGGTGTGAATCCGCCTGTCCGACAGATTTCTTGAGTGTTCGAGTTTATTTATGGCATGAAACAACTCGAAGCATGGGTCTAGCTTATTGATACGTTTCAAAAAACCACATACGAATACCATTTTTTTACTGACAAAAACCCGTGCTCAAAATAGAAAAGATTTTTTTTCTATTTTGAGCACGGGTTTTTCTGACCCAAGTGTATCTTATTTTTACCACGAATTTTTTTCCTTGGTTAACAATAGTTGTAGTTTTGCCAATATCCGCGGGTTCCTTAATCTTCTTATTTCCCCATAGAGGAAATAAGGTAATTAGGTGGTATACTATTTGTATATGCTTAATGAATCTCCTTCTAACAACCTATGCATTCTGTTATCATTTCCAATTGGACGATCCATTAATCCAATTGACGGAGAATTATAAATGGATCAAATTTTTTGATTTTTACTGGAGATTCGGAATAGATGGACTCTCTATAGGACCTATTTTACTGACGGGATTTATCACCACTTTAGCTACTTTAGCGGCTCAACCGGTTACTCGGGAATCCCGATTATTCCATTTCCTGATGTTAACAATGTATAGCGGTCAAATAGGATCATTTTCTTCTCGAGACATTTTACTTTTTTTCATCATGTGGGAATTAGAATTAATTCCTGTTTATCTACTTTTATCCATGTGGGGGGGAAAGAAACGTTTGTATTCAGCTACAAAGTTTATTTTGTATACTGCAGGAAGTTCCATTTTTTTATTAATGGGAGTTCTCGGTATCGGTTTATATGGTTCCAATGAACCAACATTAAATTTTGAAACATCAGCTAATCAATCGTATCCTGTGGCACTGGAAATAATATTCTATATTGGATTTCTTATTGCTTTTGCTGTCAAATCGCCGATTATACCCTTACATACATGGTTACCAGACACCCACGGAGAGGCACATTACAGTACTTGTATGCTTTTAGCCGGAATCTTATTAAAAATGGGAGCGTATGGATTGGTTCGAATTAATATGGAATTATTACCCCACGCTCATTCTCTATTTTCCCCCTGGTTAATTCTATTAGGCGCAATTCAAATAATCTATGCAGCTTCAACATCTCTTGGTCAACGTAATTTAAAAAAGAGAATAGCTTATTCCTCCGTATCTCATATGGGTTTCATAATTATAGGAATTGGTTCTATAAGCGATACGGGACTCAACGGAGCCATTTTACAAATAATTTCTCATGGATTTATTGGTGCTGCGCTTTTTTTCTTGGCAGGAACGAGTTATGATAGAATACGTCTTTTTTATCTCGACGAAATGGGCGGAATGGCTATTCCAATGCCAAAAATATTCACGATTTTCAGTATCTTATCGATGGCTTCTCTTGCATTGCCGGGCATGAGCGGTTTTGTTGCGGAATTGATAGTTTTTTTTGGAATAATTACCAGTCAAAAATATCTTTTAATGACAAAAATACTAATTACTTTTGTAATGGCAATTGGAATGATATTAACTCCTATTTATTCATTATCTATGTTACGCCAGATGTTCTATGGATACAAGTTTTTTAATACACCGAACTCTTTTTTTTTTGATTATGGGCCGCGAGAGTTATTTATTTCGATTTCTATCCTTATACCTGTAATAGGTATTGGTATTTATCCGGATTTCATTTTCTCATTATCAGTTGACAAGGTCGAAGCTATTCTATCTAATTTTTTATAGATAGTTTTCATTGTACAATGAAAAAAAATCTTTTTTCTTCTCTGGATTAACTTCAAAAAAATGAATTGGAATTGTAACCGGATCTGTTTGGTGTTTGTGAGAACCCCTTGAATCACTACATTACTTGATTTAAAGGGTTCTCGACGGTTTATGCGAAGTTTTCTTATACTTTCTTATACTTATATTATATATGCTTAATATGCTTATTATGTTTGTATTTGTCAGGCCCTTTACTCACTTTAATTCAATTAGATGTAAATGAACCATAACTATGTAGTCCTATTCCTAATAGATTGATCCCAAAATAACATATCCAAATTATAAGAAAGCCCATAGAGGCCACTATTGAAGAATTTACACCTTCCAATCTTTTATTTTTTCTAGTATGTAAATAAATCGCGAATATGGTCCAAGTAATAAACGCCCAAGTTTCCTTTGGATCCCAATTCCAATATGATCCCCAGGCCTCATTAGCCCATACTGCTCCCGAAAGAATACCTATGGTTAAAAAGATAAAACCTAGACTAATAATACGATAACTCCAACGATCCAATTGTTGAATAAATTGAGACCTGTAATAATTTCTATAAGAAGGAAAAGAAGTGTTTCGTAAAACATTGTTTCTTTCGTTCATGTATTTGATCTCAGCAAAAGAAAATGACTCATTAAAAATAAAATTCTTGTTCTTACCAATATTTCTTATTATGACTTTTCGAAATGTAATGACTAAAAGAGCTACTGATAATAATGATCCACATAAAAGAGCTGCATAGCCCAATACCATCATACTTACGTGCATCATTAACCAATGCGATTGTAGAGCGGGTACTAATATTGCGGATTCATGCATTTCGGTTAAAAGACCCGAAGTAGCAAAGCCTTGGGTAAAAATAACACTTGGTGCTATTATTGTGCTTAAATAGTTTTTAAGCTTTTTAAAACCAAAACCTGGAACTATATGAAAAATGGAAAAACCCCATGAAAGAAAGATTACTGATTCATATAAATCACTTAATGGTAAATGGCCCGAAAAAATCCAACGAGTAACTAATAATCCTGTTATACAGAAAAAGATTACTATCATGCCTTTTTCGGACGAATCATATAGTACTACGATTTCATTGACTAATAAGGTTATCAAACGAATTGCAATTACAATTGATACGACCGAAAACGATATATGAGTTAATATATGCTCTAAAGTTGAAAATATCATATAAAAAAATGAATAAAAAAAAAGATCTCCTAATTATATGAATGGAAATCGGGAATTGAATTCATTATAGGACTTACTCTTTTAGAAAATAAGATGCCATGCCGCCACTCGGACTCGAACCGAGATGCTCTAGCACTGCTTCCTAAGAGCAGCGTGTCTACCGATTTCACCATAGCGGCTTGCTCGAAATCATAATAAACGATTTTTAGTCAATCGTCGAGATTGAAAGAGTCGATTCAAATGCAATATTTGTTTCCTAAATATTCAATTTAGGAAACAAATATTGCATTTGAGAAACAGAAACATTAAAGAATTTGAATTAAAAAAAGCCAATTCCAAAATGGGGTCAATTTTATATTGAACAATTCAAAACATTAGCAAATAGAAATTTTTACTTCTATCTCATTTTGATTTTTAGTTTGTATAAAAATATCTATAAAATATATAAACTACAAATCAAAAAACTATCAAAAAGAATAGAAATATAAAAGAGCAAAAAACCAATAATCATAAAAAAATTTCAATATATATACGAAACTATTCTTTGAAATTAGACTATTCTTTGAGTCCAGCTAATTCAGATTATTCCAATGTTTGTATTTGTTGCACAAAAAAACTTTTTGAGTTCCCCGTAGAAAGAGATTTCGCTAACGAAAAAGCTTTCAATGCTGCCCAATATCCCTTCTCCTTCCAAATTGTTTTCCGAATCCTTTTTTTTGATATAGAAGTGCGTTTTTTTGGAGCTGCCATTCAAAAATTATACTAGTTTATTCATTGCTATAGTTGGATGTGAAAGACATCTATTGTTCAAAATGAATTGTTCTTTAATTAGACATATATCTATGTTATCTATTTGTTTTTCTAAATTATACTATTCTACTCCCTTTCATAAAAAATGTGGATATGTAAAAATCACATAGTCTTTTTTTTGTTCCTAGTAATCCTTTATGTAATTCTTACAAAAAAAACTATCCTTTTATATCTCGGTCTATTTTCGTCGTATTGCATTTATACATGGAATAAAATACATCGAAAAAGTTTAAGAACCCAACCCCTTATCTTTATCCTGCTTACTTGGTCGTTTAAAAGATACATGATTTTCAAAATCATGTATCTTAATTCCTTTTTTCTATCTAACTAAAGTAAACTGTTGAATATCATAACCTTTTTTCTTTTTCCAAAGATATATGTCTTTTTATTGGAATGGAAAATAAAAAATTAGTGCCAAAACGAATTAATGATTCGGAATCAAAAACTACAAAAAAAATTATTCTTTTTTGGATTGTTTTTTATGATTCATATCAAAATAAACTAATGTTTTTAGTTTTGGTGTAATTATTTATCCTCACTTTCTGGATATAAATTATTGTATAAATCAATTATTGTATAATAATAATTTAGAATTTAAATTTTCTTAATATTACTAACTAATAAAAAAAGTTTCTTTTTCACTAGTAATTTGGTCATATCATTTGACCCATTTTCACTTCGTACTTTCAACTATTGGAAATATTGCACATTAATTCAGAATAATTAACAATAGAAAATTCTATTTCTATCTTAATCTTAATTTTTTTATTAACTGAACCCTTTCAAAAGAGATAAAATTGGCGAATAAGAAACAAAACTCATTAAGAATTAAGAATCCATTTTTTTTTTCTTTTTTTTTTGTATGGAATATACACATCAATATTCATGGATCATACCTTTCATTCCACTTCCAGTTCCTATGTTAATAGGAGTGGGACTTCTCCTTTTTCCCACGGCAACAAAAAATATTCGCCGTATGTGGGCTTTTCCTAGTGTTTTATTATTAAGTATAGTTATGATTTTTTCGGTGGATCTGTCTATTCATCAAATCAATAACAATTCTATCTATCAATATGTATGGTCTTGGACTATAAATAATGATCTTTCTTTAGAGTTTGGCTACTTGATCGATTCACTTACCTCTATTATGTCAATATTGATCACTACTGTTGGAATTCTGGTTCTTATTTATAGTGACAATTATATGTCTCATGATGAAGGATATTTGAGATTTTTTGCTTATATGAGTTTTTTTAATACTTCAATGTTGGGATTGGTTACTAGTTCGAATTTGATACAAATTTATATTTTTTGGGAATTGGTTGGAATGTGTTCTTATCTATTAATAGGTTTTTGGTTCACACGCCCTATTGCGGCAAATGCTTGTCAAAAAGCGTTTGTAACTAATCGGATAGGGGATTTTTGTTTATTATTGGGAATTTTAGGTCTTTA
>JAIUCV010001723.1:60000-67843 GCA_026724425.1 Erythrophleum ivorense | reverse complement strand
GAGAAAAAGAAAGATAGATTCGTATTCACATACATAAAAATTATATAGGAACAGGAAAAATCTTGGATTACTTTTTGAAAAAGAAGAAATCCATTTTTTTGGAGTAATAAGACTATTCCAATTACAATACTCATAAAGAAAGAGCCTTAATAAATGAAAAGAAGAGGCATCTTTCACCCAGTATCGAAGGGTTTGAATCAAGATTTCCAGATGGATAGGGTAGGGTATTCGTACATCTGATACATAATTTAAATATGGAAATTTTTCCTCAAAAAAAGGAAATATTGAATGAATTGATCGTAAATTAGAAGATTTTACAATTTCTGCCTCCTCTAAGGAAGAGATTAATTGTAGGGAAAATGGAATTTCCACACTGACGGCAAGCCCCTCTGATATTATTTGAGAATACAAATTCTTGTTGTACCCCCAAAATGGATTTTTGTTAGAATCATTAGCAAAAATAATCAAATGATTCTGTTGATACATTCGAGTAATTAAACGTTTTACAATTAGTAAACTAGATTTATTGTCATAACCTAGATTTTCCACCAAAATGGAGCTATTTAAACCATGATCATAAGCAAGTGCATAAATATACTCCCGAAAAATAAGTGGGTATAGGAAGTCATGTTGGCGAGATCTATCTAGTTCTAAATATACTTGAAATTCCTCCATTTTTGAAATTCGATTTGGGCCAAGGATCGAGGATTTATTGGGTTATCAAATGATACATAGTGCGATACAGTCAAAACAGGGTATTCTATTCTAATAAAAATGGAATAGATACCTAGAAAACAAGTAAGACTCATCAACGGACTCTCTCTACTCGCTTTTTCCATCTAATTGTTTTATGTTCGTTCTAGGATAACAAGATAGTTAGAAATCCTTTATTTTCTCAACCCAATCGCTCTTTTGATTTTGGAAAAAAAAAAATATCTTTATCAATATACTCTTTCTTCTACACATTTATCGCCACCCCATAATATAATGGAGAATAACTAATAGTTAGGACTCATAACAAAAATCAATAATCCATTCATGGGAAAAGCTTTTCCCGCATCAAGTACTAATATATTGATTTTTAACGTATAATTAGATGGGGTAATCATTCAAATTCAAAACGAAAGCTCGTTGCTTTTTGTTTCCCTATAATTGGAGCCGCCAAACTCTATCCATTTATTAATTCAACCCAACTGTGAATTTATTTTGTTCCGAGCCAAGAATTCAAACAAGGATTTGGGCCCGATCCAATAACAATGAAATATTCTTAGAATTCTCCATTGATACGACATGCTGCTTTTTCCATTCATTCCTTTATGGATCAGTCGTGGTCTTACAAACTCTACCGATGGTATGGACGAATCCATTGCTTCATAGAAATGTGTAAAAAATTGAGTCGCACTTAAAAGCCGAGTACTCTACCATTGAGTTAGCAACCCTAATAAAATAAACTACAAAAATAAACTAATAGGATGTGTAGATACAATCGCAATCAAAATAAATAAAAAGATTGAATTAGATAATAAAAAAAATATTCCATTAAAATCAAATTGAAAGAAAAAAGAAATAAAAAATGTTGAAGTCGAATCGATTCTGAACATAAAAATGAACGGATCAGATGAAAATACAAGAAATTTTCTCAGATAAAAAAAGGAAAATCACAATTTATAGACCGCCTCTTTGTCTCCTATGTTATACATTCTTTTCATTTTATTTATTAATTTTTATTACTCTATTTATATATTTATATTCTAATTTAGATTAGAATATTTCGATTTTTTTAGATTCTAATATTTATATTATATTCTATTATTATTCTAATAGATTTTTATTAAAATATCCACTAATATCCACTTTAGAATATCTATAATATCTATTTTAGATTCGAATATTAATATATTAGAATCTATTCTAAATTTCTTATTAACTTATTAAATTCTTTTTTATTTTTCTTTTGTTATTTATATTTATTTAATATATTCTAATATTCTATTTCTTTAATTAAAAAAAAAAAGAACTTCTTTTCTTGTTTATATCCCAGAAAAGCCAACGAACCCATCTATTTGATGAAGTAAAAAAAACAAAATCCTATGGAACGGGGATAAATAGATCCATTTATTCACGATCGGATTATATTTATTTGATACACTGTTGTCAATATTAATGTTGAAAAAATAATACAATGGAGAAAATAAACGAATTAGAAACTTTGTTATTATTAATTGGAATTCCAATTAATAATAACAAAGTTTCTAAATAATAAATACTAAGAAAAAATAAAGTCAAAAATAAAAAATAAGGTAAAGTAAATAAAAAACCAAGCAATTATGTTGTATTAACACTACATAAATAATCGACATAGATACAAAAGGGGCGTATGCGAAAATTAAGGAAAAAGGTAGAGATCGGGTTTATTCAATCAATAAATAGAATAATTCAATCAATATAATATAAATAGAATAAGAAAGCTTAACCTAACCCCCTTTATTTTTAAATTTCTTCAGAGAATTCCAACAAAAACCACCTCATTGAGGGTAATATATTTATAGATCCAATTACTTCATTTATTACTTCATTTATTCATTTGTCCATTTTTTGATTTTCTATTATTTATATCAATAAAAATGGATTTTTGTAGTTATAGAAAACAGCATTCTATAGCAGCAATAAGAAATAAAAAATTAGGTATGAATAGAGCAAGAGAGCGGGGGGGGGGGAGGGGGGATAAGAGAGAAAAGGATTATATAAATCTATATACAAGTCATCCACACCCTCTTTTTTTTATTTCTTTATTTTCTTAATTGAATTTCGTTTGTTGATTAGGACAAAGTTCCATAAAAACACCCGCTCTTTTTGAAATATCCTGAACAGTTCCTGTAGGTTGAGCGCCTTTTTCAAGGAAATATAGAATAACAGGAATATTTAAATAGGTTTGATTCTTTATCGGATCATAAAAACCCACTCTCCGAAGATCTCTCCCCTCTCTTCGGGATCGAACATCAATTGCAACGATTCGATAAACGGCTCATTGGGATAGATATAGATAAACAATACACCCCCCCTAGAAACGTATAAGAAGTTTTCTCCTCGTACGGCTCGAGAAAATTCGAAATTATGTCTATGTATAGAATTATGATGTCAAATAGATCCATAAAATCATCAAATCAATTAGACTATGATTTAAATTAAATACTTTTTTTCTTATTCTTTCCCGAAAAAAGAATCACTCGTATTCGCAACCTCATAACTCAAGTTGGATAACTCTCAAATAACTCAAAGGAAAACAAAACCTTTAGTTAGGTATTTTATTTCATTTATTGAGCGGTCTCTACCCCCCCTTCTTGTCTGTCTCCTTTAGAATCTATTTTTCGTCTTCAGTCTAATATAGTTGTTGAGACAATTGAAAATGGTATTTACTTGTTCCATGATCCGTTAGCTTTTCCTTGAATCATTGGGTTTAGACATTCCTTCGAGGATCTTTAATCGTTTCAAAAATGGCAGCAACATACCAATTTTGTTTTATTTCTTTCCATCAAAGAATCATACAAATAGATGGTTGATTCCCCCAGATCCACTTTTGATCGAAAAAGTTTTACCAATTCCAACAAATTGGACTTTTTTTTTTTAACTTGCTCGAATTGGATCCTTTCGATTTCTAAATCGAAAATATACTTACGAAGTTGTTCTAACTTATTAATTTTCACTAACCCTAGAAACTTGACCCTGAGAAATGAATCAACTCGAGCTCCATCATGTACTATTTCCATCATCAACCCCTCTCCCCTTCCCAAAAAAATGAATTCGAGTGGAACAGAACAAACGATGTCGAGAAAGAGCACCCTCATTTCTATATAATAGAAAAATGGTGGATGTAAGAATCCACAGCTAATCTAATCATGTCTTTCAAGTCGCACGTTGCTTTTTACCACATCGTTTCAAACGAAGTTTTACCATAACATTCCTCTAGTTTGGAGCCGGTATGTAATTGATTCAATTATGAAATCATGAATAGTCATTGATTCAATCGATACATAATAATCCATATTTTTTTCCTTCTATATGAATGGCAAATTTCTAAAGTAAAGAAGTATCAACAAAAATTCAAATTAACTTGATATTGTAGGAATAGAATTTCAATTCCATTTTTATTTATTTTTCTATTTTTTAGAAAAATTGAAATTCTAATTCATAATTCAAATTATTATAAATTAATATTCTAATAAATAATTAATATATTCAATATTCAGATTCTAATTATAGAATAGATTCGATTTCTATTTTATATTAAATAGAAATTGATATTGAATTTCTATATTTCTATTTAGAATATATTTTTATTAGTTTTTATTAGAATAATTATTAGAATAATATATATTATACATTTTTAATATACAATAACAACAATAACACGAATAAAAAAAAGAAGTTCTTTTTGAATCTACATCTTCAAAGTGACTCGATTTAGAGACGAATCATTAAAAAAAAAGAAGAATCACATTCTACCCAATATTATATACTCTTAAATAGAAGGTTTCTCAAAAAAGGGCAATCTTTATTCTGATATACAATTTGTATTCAGATATGATATATATCATGAATGGATATGCTCTGGGACGGAAGGATTCGAACCTCCGAATAGCGGGACCAAAACCCGTTGCCTTACCGCTTGGCCACGCCCCATTTCTATTTCTATTCGACACTAATAAACACTATTATTGGTATTGGTTGTTCGTCAATTCCAGTCCAAATATCTAAATATCTATAGAATAAATTGTTACTAGAATTTTGATATGTCTAAATATAGAATTAAACTGAAATTATTGATCATTACATAGAATTCAATTAAGATATTGCATGAAAGTATGATTTCTTCTATTTTTTATTTCTTTTTATTTCAGAATGGAAAGATTTTGAATTGGATAAGTTCAAATCAAAGAAGGATTTTTGGAGTCTACTTTTTTTATTTAATTCATCATTTTATTCGTAATTAATTCGATTTTTTTATTTCTATTTGGATTTTCAATTTTTTTGATTTCTTTTTTTATTTATAAATAGTATAAATCATAAATGAAATAAATAACAACAAAAAAAACGAAATTAAGAAATTAATAAAAGAAATTAAAAATTCATTTATTATCAAATTCAGAATATATTAAAAATATTAACTTAATTTAATATTAACTTAATTTAATATTAACTTAATTTAATATTAACTTAATTTAACTCACAAAAAGAAAAAATACAATTATCTTAAAGAACAAAATGTTTGTTATGCTTAATATCTTTAGTTTGGTCTGTATTTGTATTAACTCCGCCCTTTATTCAAGTAGTTTTTTCTTCGCGAAATTACCTGAAGCCTACGCTTTTTTGAATCCAATTGTAGATATTATGCCAGTAATACCTGTACTCTTTTTTCTCTTAGCTTTTGTTTGGCAAGCTGCTGTAAGTTTTCGATGAGATCCTTAATTTGAATACTGTCCTAGAAGAATTCCAAATTTATTCGAAAAAAATTCGAACATTTTAACAATTTCAATTTATAAGATCAGATAAGTTTTACAGTGTGAATCCTCGATTCAAATATTGAAATTGTTTATAGACAAGAAAAATCTGGACCATCTCATTTCCTCATTCTTACATTTTTTCCATTGAAAAATCCTATTATGAGTCCCCCACCAATATCTAATTATGGATATGAAAGGAAATTTTTGGTAATAAAGGAATCGACTCTTATTACAAATAAATTTCCGAAAAGTTTTTTCTATTTCTCGAAATCACTTCATTTCTTAGTATCAAAAGAAACATAATGTGTAGTATAGGAGAATCTATTCTCTTTCTTTTTTTTTAATGATCTTGGAGATTGTGTAATGCTTACTCTAAAACTATTTGTTTACACGGTAGTGATATTCTTTGTTTCTCTTTTCATCTTCGGATTCCTATCTAACGATCCAGGACGTAATCCGGGACGTGAAGAATAAAAAATCAGATTTTTTGGTTTTCTGTGTTTTCCTTGCTTGTGCTTGATTTTGAAATATTCTTATTATCTATTTTATTAAATAATAAAAGTTAATCGTTAATATAAATAAAAAATCAAACAAACAAAGAAACAAAAGAGGCTCTATTCAAAAGGTAAATAAAATACCAAATCATAGACGGAAACGGAAAGAGAGGGATTCGAACCCTCGGTACGAAAAATTCGTACAACGGATTAGCAATCCGACGCTTTAGTCCACTCAGCCATCTCTCCAAAAGATAATTTCTATTTTATATTTATATCTTATCTCTCTTCTCTCTTTGACTTTTTCTATTTTATATTAGAATATTTTCTATTCTAATATATTATATATATTTCTATCTAATATATTATATATATTTCTATATTAATATAGATTTCTATATTAATATTAATCTAATAAATAAATAATATAAAAAATCTAATATTCTAATCTAATTATATTAATTAATATAGAATATATTCTAATTATTTAATTTAGAATTTCATTTATATTTAATAAAAAAAATAACTTGTTTTTCAGCCCGGCCAGGTCAGTACCTAGCCGGGCCTTTTTTGTTCCCATGAATCCTGGATAAAAATGATTTATTTGATCTGAAAAAAAAATACTTGTTATTGAAACAAGATCAAACATAAGAATGGAATCTCTTATTACTCTTTCTTTTTTTCCGGTAAAGTATCTAAAAGAAAAAAAGGAATGGAACTAAGGATTCTTGCACAATGCATTTTTATGTTATGGCTTAAGTAGTTTTGTCGAGATGTATCTGTCAAAACACCTTTAGCAAAACAAAATCCAAAAATGAAATGAGTCCCCTTTTCTTAATTTCATTAGATCCCCTTACGAAACACGCCAACACTATAATTTTCATGATTCTTTTATGATCCTATTTCTGATTCCCTTGTTGGACAAAAGGTCCATTTATATACAATAATCACATTGGAGCGGGTATAGTTTAGTGGTAAAAGTGCGATTCGTTCTATGGATCCCTTACTAGTTAAGGGATCCCTCGTTTGATTCATATTCCGATCAAAAACTTTATTTCTTATCTTAAAAGGGTTTAATCCTTTACCTCTCAACGAACGATTCGAGGAATAATATACATTATCGTAATTTGTATTCAAAAAGAATCAATTCGAAATTGACAAATTGAATTATGAAATTACAAAACATAAGTTTTTTGACTTGGATCAATACTCCCAATTTTTTGAGTATGAGTAAAGGATCCATGGAGAAAGATATAGAAAGTTTATTTTTAATCGTAACTAAATCTTCCATCTTTTTTTTATTTGGATAGGAGAGATTGAAGCAAAATAGCTGTTAAACGATTACTCTAGTTTACTAGAGACATCGACATATTTTTTTTAGCTCGATGGAAAGCTTTTCCTAAGGATTCTCTTAAATAGAAATAGAGAACGAAGTAACTAGAAAAAAAAAGATTGTTAGAATCCTCCTCTTCTAGATTCTAGAGGGATCATCTAAAAAGCGGGATGTTTTGAATGCATTCAGACAGAAAGGCTGACATAGATGTTATGGATCGAATTTTTTTTATGTCTTCCATTTGTTAATTTCTTCCATAAAGGAGCCGAATGAAATCAAAGTTTCACGTTCGGTTTTGAATTAGAGACGTTCAAAATGATGAATCAACGTCGACTATAACCCCTAGCCTTCCAAGCTAACGATGCGGGTTCGATTCCCGCTACCCCGCTTCTATTATATCTCTATATTCTATTTGAATCTATATTTTTGTATTATAGAATTAATATAGAATTAATTCATTTTTATTTAGTTATTTAATATAGATTTAATATAGAATTTTATTAATATAAAACTAA
>JAIUCV010001723.1:50000-55000 GCA_026724425.1 Erythrophleum ivorense | reverse complement strand
CCTTTTATTTATTATGATCCCATATGGATAAAATCAATCTAAATCAATTCGGTAGACCGAATTATTGCATAGAAATATCAGCATTTGAGTGATCTAAGTTCATGTAATTTTATTTTATTATTTATTCCAATTTGGTCAATCGTTGAATTGAATGAATGAAAGGGGAATCCGTTCTATATAACATCTTTTTTTTTAATCACACGTCGTAAACGGGGATACCATACGAATTCTTATTCAAATTATGGCCCATATATAATATATAATCTTAATAAAGAATCTTATATATATAATTATATATATAATATAAGATTCTAATATAGAATCTTATTTCATTTTTATTTAATAAAATGTTAGAATTGAATGAACAAAACAAAATACAACAAAACAATCCAAATCCAAAAACAATAGAAAAAGAATATTCATTGGAGGGAAGTATAAATTGGTCAAAGAAAGAGTCTTTTTAGGAAAAATAGGAAAAAGATCTTTTAGATGGATCTCTTTCCTATTTTTTTTACAATTCCCCGTTTTTGACTTTTACACTAAATCGTATACTTATTTTATTTAGACCTTATTTGCATCTTTCTTATTTTGGATAACCTTTTTTAGAAATTTCTTTCTAAATTTTGGTTCCGTTCCCTTAAGTAGATTATTTTGAGCCACACATACATTGCGGCGGGCTAAGCTAAAAAAAAAGACTATTTCAAAACTAGTCAATGATGGCCTTCCATGGATTCACCTATATAAGCTGCAGCTAAAGTTGCAAAAATAAGAGCTTGAATACCGCTTGTAAATAATCCAAGGAACATGACAGGTATAGGAACCACTAAAGGTACTAAAGAAACAAGAACAACAACTACTAATTCATCAGCTAATATATTTCCGAAAAGTCGAAAACTAAGTGATAAGGGTTTTGTGAAATCTTCTAAGATGTTAATCGGTAAAAGGATTGGGGTTGGTTGGATGTATTTACCAAAATAACCTAATCCTTTTTTTGAAAGACCCGCATAGAAATATGCTACCGACGTAAGTAAAGCTAATGCAACAGTAGTATTTATATCATTTGTGGGTGCAGCTAACTCCCCATGAGGTAACTGTATTATTTTCCAAGGCAAAAGAGCCCCTGACCAATTAGAAACAAAAATAAATAGAAACATAGTTCCAATAAAGGGAATCCATGGACCATATTCTTCTCCAATCTGAGTTTTGCTCACGTCTCGAATGAATTCAAGGACATATTCAAAGAAATTCTGACCGTTAGTAGGAATGGTTTGTGGATTTCGAACAGCTATAATGGCTGAAACTAATAAAATAGCAATTACAACCCAAGAAGTAATAAGTACTTGGGCATGGACTTGGAAACCCCCTATTTGCCAATAGAGATGTTGGCCTACTTCCACAGCCGATATATCGTATAATCTTTTTAATGTGTTGATGGAACATAATAGAACATTCATATTGCCCTCTGAAAGAAATACAACTTTAAAAGGAATTATTTTGATTCAACCATCTCTTTTTCGGCTTGTCTACTTCAATTTGAGATTTTGAATACCAACTAATCACATAATATCTCTGGTTATTCTTTTTTGCGCGATTCAGTAATAGTATAGTAACCGATTCCATAAATCTATGGAGTTCCCCAAACCAAATAATTTATTTATCTTATTATTAATCAAGAATTTCGTATATAGCTAGAACGACCCTCACAAATTGCAAATACTAATTTGGTAAGAATTAATCGGATTGAAGCTATAGCATCATCATTAGCTGGAATCGAAATATCTGCGAGATCCGGGTCACAATTTGTATCGATTAAACAAATCGTTGGAATTCCCAAAGTGATACATTCTCGAAGAGCCGTATATTCTTCTTGCTGATCAACGATTATTACAATATCGGGTAACCCCGTCATATATTTAATGCCGCCCAGATATGTTTCCAAGTGAGATAATTGTCTCTTCAACATAGCGGCATCTCTTTTCGGAAGACAGTTGAGTCTCCCCGTCTTTTGTTCCGTTCTCAAGTCCCTGAACTTATGAAGTCTCCTTTCTGTAGTATACCAATTCGTTAACATACCACCGAGCCATTTTTTATTAACATAATGACACCGAGCTCTTATTGCAGCCCGCGCTACTGAATCAGCTGCTTTATTTTTGGTACCAACAATTAAGAATTGTTTTCCCCTATTTGCTGCATCAAAAACTAAATCACAAGCTTCTGATAAAAAACGAGCAGTTCTAGTAAGATTTGTAATATGAATACCTTTACGTTTTGCAGATATATAAGGTGCCATTCTAGGATTCCATTTCCTAGTACCATGGCCAAAATGAACTCCTGCTTCCATCATCTCTTCCAAAGTTATGTTCCAATATCTTTTTGCCATTTATCCCCACACTTTCTCTCTCTTTTTTTTTTTTCAAATAAAAAAAAGAATTTGAAAAAAAGAGATCAGGTATCCTGAAATAGAAATAAATAATTGTTCCGATGGAACCTTCTCTTCTACCGAAGATTGGCCGTTGATACACGATCAGGCCATTCATTTTTTTCTATTCGTTATTATCTTTATTACTATTACGAAATCAAATGACCGCGTTGAAAGGGATGAATCCGCTCTTAGGAATGATTAAATCCTCGAAATGATTGCTCTGATGTATCACATAAATTCTTTGAAATGAAAAAATCAAATAATTCTCTGTGGTGGAACAAAATATCTCTCATTTCTCCCTCGAAATTTTTTTTTTTTGTTTCCACGGTAATCTTGTTATGTTGCCTTGGCCTTGAACGGTGCATTAATCTTTTGAATCCGGTACCAACGGGTATCGTCCCCCCTAAAACAACGTTCTCTTTCAGACCTTTCAACCAATCGATACGGCCCCGGAGAGCGGCTTTTGCTAAAACTCTAGCAGTTTCTTGAAAACTCGCTTCGGATATAAAACTTTGAGTATTCAGAGATGTTTTCGTTATTCCCAATAATAGGGCTCGGTAACAGATCGCTTCTTCCAAAGCACGTCCCGTTCGTTCAGCTCGCAACAATCCAATTAGTTCACCGGGTGAAAAAACATTAGACATTCCATCTTCTGAAACCAAGACTTTTGATGTTATTTGACGCACAATAATTTCTATATGTCTATTATGGATCTGCACCCCCTGGGATCGATAAACCTTTTGGATCTTATTAACCAAAGAAATACGACTTTGCACTATAGTTAGCTCAGCACCAATCAAGAATCCCCAGGGAATGCCAAGAATTCTTGTTATACGCTCGTTCCAACCCTCAACTCTCTTTTCTAGGTTCATCGATATTGAATCAATCGAACGCACTTCTAATACCTGTTCCACTTTTGGAAGACCCTGTGTTATATCACCAGATCTCGACTTTTCATATATAAATGTAACTAATATATCTCCTTCATAAAGCATTTCTCCATAATGGCCATGAACAGTTGCTCCTGGAGTCGCCAAATAAGGGTTAGCCGATCTTATTATTACAGAATCAATTTGAACAATTAGAACTTGACCCGATTTTAGGTGTGGTCCGTTTTTAGCTATACATACATTTTCACAAAGAAATTGCCCAAGGTTAATTATTGTAAATGTTTTTTCACAATAATTATGATGATAATTATGATGGAGAAAATGCCAATTAAAATGGAATGGATTCAAAACGATGTTACTGCATAGATCGGGCTTATAAATTCTCCCGTTTTCGTCCATTAAATAATATTTAAATACTTGAAAGGTTTCCTTTAAATTGTCAAGTTGCAAATATTTAGTTATCGAGATCTGATTATGAGTTATTAAACGGTAAAATGAATAAAACTTTGCAACTTGAAGGGCTATTCCTAAAGGGCCTAACGAATTCCTAATTTCAATTAGAGGATCTCTTTTAATTGATTCTTTTATCACATTGTGATATTTTACATCGTTGAATGGGACCATTTGAAAACAATTAGCCGATGACAAAATTATCAAAGATCGGCATTCCTTATTTCTATTCAACAACATACGAATAGTTCCGTGATTTTGGCTAAGTGATTGTTGAATCTTTGCCTTGGAATAAATAGAATAAAATGGATTGATATTGGTGCGATCTGACTCATTATCAGCGATCAATCTTGAACCGGACAGATCATTCCTTTTTCTGATATACGAAATATGGGATTTCACTAAGTCAATTCTTAGGAAATCTCGAATCAAACCATTTGTACTTACTTCAACAAAGGAAGCGCGGGTCTCTTCGATAGAAGAACTTTTTTTGTCTCGATCCCAATTCAAGACTAAACAAGTCCGAACTAATTGAATGCTTGTGTCAGAAATTCCCTGAATTGGTTTTCCATTTCCATAAAGAATATAATTGACAACTTTAAGTTCCAGATTATCTCTTTCCTGCAACAGATCCTGGGGGAAAAGTTTTACTAAATTTATACCGTCCGCTATTTCATATATAATTACGGGTCGAACCAAAACAAAATACTTTTTCTTGGTAGGTGTGATCCATTGGACATAGATCCAATTTTTAAATTTTTTGGATTCCGTAGAATTTTTTTTTTTTACCGTTCCGAGTGGTATCAAGATGCCACTGTGTCGGGATATCTTATCCATCTCTCCAGGAAAATAAATATCCCCAGAAAATATTTTGAATTCAATCCTTTTTTTTTTCTTCTCCACTCGAACCAATCCGCCTACTCGACTTCTTATATTGACAGTGATTGGTGTATCTATTCCAATGATACTATTGTTCCGTACCATTATGGAAGAAGATTCAGGTAAAATATGCACTTCCTCGGGAATGAAAAAAAATAGATCTACTTTCATTTGGTATTTTGGCTTCAATTCTTTGACTCCTCGATACTCAATTAAATCCTCTTTTTTGAAAATGGAATGAACTCCTATAGTCCTATATTTAGTAATTCCTGAACTCTTTTTTCTGTATTGAGGATCATCGAAATAAGCAAGAATACTATTTCTACGAAAAATACCATTGATAGGTATTTCAATCGAGA
>JAIUCV010001723.1:35000-40000 GCA_026724425.1 Erythrophleum ivorense | reverse complement strand
GATTAGATCAAATGGAAATAAGAGTATGCGAAGTGATCTATCTTGATTCTATATTTTTTTTTTACTTAATGAAATGGAGGGCAACAAAATAAAGCATAGGTTTTATTATTCCTACCTGTTAGTAACATTCATTCCCTTAATACTTCCAAGGGTGTCTCCGGATATTTTGTTTGTGCTTAATGTTTTCTGATTATACTAGAAATCATATAAGAACTTGTTAGATGTTATAATTGGATTTATTTGATTCTTTCGTCAATGATGTTAGGCCAGAATCCCTTTTTGACTCTGTGCCAGTGATTCCACTATTATTAGTGAACAATAACAATAATGAAATAATTACTTCATATTGATAGAGATAGGAGACATAATTTACATGGATATAGTAAGTCTCGCTTGGGCTGCTTTAATGGTAGTCTTTACATTTTCCCTTTCCCTCGTAGTATGGGGAAGAAGTGGACTCTAAAGGTACTACTAATTGAGTTGAGGGAAAAAACAAAAATCAAACTGTATCCATTGTTTTATAGATGGGTTCTGAAATCTTTTTATTTTGATATTGAATTCATTAATTCAATTTCTAAATGGAATTCAAAAATATCTGCATTTCGGAATTCTAGTGTATTCGAGTGGAGTAATGTATTCTATGGATAATATAGAAATAGAAAATACTCTTTCAATTAAACAAATATTTGAATTATTCCCATGTTCGTATTTTTAAAGTCAAGGGAATACAAATAATAGGAAATTTATTCTAACCGAATTCTTTCTAAAATTTCGATTTCGATGAACTGGCTCTTACCAAAGTTATATATGGACAATGAGGAACCGCGGAACCCGTTTTTTATTTCTTTTTTTATCCCCCCCCCCTTTTTCACTTTTTTCAAAGAGAAAAGAAATCCGTTTTTTTATTAGTTATTAAGCGGATACACACTTTCTATAGGAAACAAGATAGACATAGTAGTTGTCTAAGGAGATACTACACATAATAAGATATTGCCGTTGCCTTAGGCCAGTCACATATTACGTGCTTACCGCTTGTTTTATTATTTGGTTTATTATTTTAGTTTCGAAATTGGATTTATGCTTTCATTTCATATCACGGTTCAAACGTTAAAAATCGGTTGGGTTTTACTAATCTTTTCGAAATAGGAAAAAGTTTCCCATAGAACCCCTGGATCATCTGTCAACTATTTAATCAATTATTTCTTCGGAATGCTAAAAAGATTATTTGATTTTTTTTAATATGATACCGGGATTGGTCTTGAAAATAATCTGAAATCAAGAAATTCGAATCGGAAGAATAAGAGTTGCCTTTTGATTATTTCAGATTGATTGGAACCAATACAAATCAAATAGATGAAACAAAGAAAAAAATTGGGACGCTATGTACATTACATATATGTGATTGATATTCTATATATGAAGATAGATATTGTAAATTGATCCATATTAAACCTCTATCTTTATAGAGTAAAACTTTATACACTACAATAATAGATAGTATGGTAGAAAGAAATAGATTTTATTTCTTTCTACCATACTATCAGATTTCATAGAATACTGCTGATTCTAGTCCGATCATCTCATTTAAGAGTAAGACGCGAAATTGAAATCCTTTTTCATTTTTTCTTCCATCATTGCATTGATAAGAACTAAGAAGTCAAGTTTAAGTCAAATTAATCACTTTGACTTACAGTTTTTACGTAAATTATAAGTAAGAAGGCAGTAGGAACTAGAATGAACAGTGCAGTAGCAATAAATGCGAGAATATTTACTTCCATAATCTCATCGTTAGATTTCTCTTTAATTTGCAATAACTCGGGATTTAATCCCATAGAGATGATAAATCTTTCGTCGGTAAATTCAATGGTATAAATTACATCTCGATGATATCGAATCGGATCAATATCATGAATAACAATATCTGAGCTATCAAATCGATTCATCGTCAAGAATTGAATAGTATAACATAGGAAGATCTTTTATCCATACCAAATTCAAAATTGGATTTCTGATCCAATCCAAAATTCCTGTACTTTTTTATTGTAAGAATTTGTTTTCTTTCTTCGGCAGAACCTTTACTAAAAAAAAAAGATCAAACAAAGATTCCCTCGGTAAGACCGAGGGAATCTTTGTTTGATCTTTTTTTTTAATATTCTCATCCTTCGATTAGTAATAGGATAAACATATAAAAAGTTCAGTGTGAAATTTGAATGAGATAGATTGTTTAAAATGCAAATAATTAGGAATTGAAATTAGTACTTGAGGTTATACAAAATCGGAGCCGGAAAAGGATATACTTTTAATCCTAAAGTATTCTATCAAAATCAAAGGAACTGCGTTCCATTTTTTTTGTATCGTGCAAATTCCATTTGTGTGTATGTGTTCGCGGTAAACATATTCTATAGTACTCTATTTCATTACACAGATCGGGAGTAATCGAAAAAGCCAGGTCTAGTAGTACGGTATCTCTTTCTCTTGGAATCCTGAATATGACGCTACTAATAATTGTGCTAATCCACATATGTTTCTTTTCCATCAATCAGTATTAGTTGAAGAAATGGAAATTACCATATTGGTTTGATGATAAATGTGAAACGAAAAAAAAAAAAGAAAAAAAAAAAGAGAGATCCCTGTTAGGAATGAGATTATGTTTGTTATTTTGACTCCCTTTCACAGAAGAAATGAATTGATACATTTTTTATCGGATTTCTATCCATCGGGACTGACGGGGCTCGAACCCGCAACTTCCGCCTTGACAGGGCGGTGCTCTGACCAATTGAACTACAATCCCAGGAAAAAAAGGTGTACAGCATGCATATTCTTACGATTTCATTCAAACCCTTTCTATTTCGATTTTAGATTAGAATTGTCTTGTTCTAACTGGCAGAGGCGGGACTAATATATTGATATCTATATGGATATGCACTTTAGCGAGATCGACACGGATTACTAGTAATCTGTTCGTTATTGCCAAATCAATTGAAAATCAATCTTTCAATGAATCAATGAAAATAAAAAAGAGTCTTTTTTATTTAGACTTTATACTTACAGATCTTGATATGAATTTAGATCATTAGCAAGATCTGAATTTGTGGAAAAAATACGTAATAAAATAAATAGTGGTAGGGATGTAGCAGATTTTTATTCTTCCGTATCAGAGCGCATCGGGCATTTCCGGAGAACAACAAAAGGTTACATCATTTCATGGTGGATCGGCGAATTATTGGGCCGAGCTGGATTTGAACCAGCGTAGACATATTGCCAACGAATTTACAGTCCGTCCCCATTAACCGCTCGGGCATCGACCCAGGAAGAATCAATTTCAGTCTTTATTGATAATCCACGATCAACTTCCTTTCGTAGTACCCTACCCCCAGGGGAAGTCGAATCCCCGCTGCCTCCTTGAAAGAGAGATGTCCTGAACCACTAGACGATGGGGGCATACTTGCCCGACCGCCATTATACTATGTTCATAGTATGAACAGTTTTTTGAAATTGTCAATATAATGGAATGCTATGACTCGATCAGAAGGATCTTTCCGTCTTTCAGAATTCCATAGAATTTTTTGATTCTTTAATTTCAAAATTGTTCATTCCAATCGTCACTCTATAATTCTAAAAATAGAAAAAAAAAAGTAATACGAAAAAAAGATAGGAGCCTTTCGGGGAATGATTGGTTTGCCGGAAAAGGCGAGGGGGTTAAACTTCATTTCTTTTACTTTCATTCATTGTTAAGAAAGATTCGGTGGGCATATTTCTATCTCACACTAAGCCGGGAAATTAAAAAACGATAATCAATCTGGAAATCCGGGAAGAGGGATAGGGATCAACAAGTTATTGAAAAATTGTTTTTCGATAAGAATTTGGTTGAGGGACAAATTGAATCCATTTATCAACGATTCGATGAAAAATCTTGTATCTATGTTGAATTGGTGGGTACATGTATCAATCAAATGAATTTCGTTATGATGAGGATCAATTCAATTAGAATCGGTTTTGAAATAATTCATTACATTGATATTTAGCAAATCCAATATCAATAAACCATTTTACCTATACTATACTCACTAGGTAAATCAAATTTCTTGTTCCTTAATGAGCCGCTATGCGGATAAAATCTATCTATGTACATATATTCGAATTTCATATAATAAGTATATGCAGTAATAAATATATGCACTAGACTCATAGCGGCTAGTTCCTTATTCAGGAATTGAATCAAATGGGGCCCTTTTAACTCAGTGGTAGAGTAACGCCATGGTAAGGCGTAAGTCATCGGTTCAAATCCGATAAGGGGCTTTTTGCTTTTTTCATAAAACTCCAGCGGTAGTATTCATATTTGAAGAGAGAATAGAGATATTGTTGATATTTGTAATAAAAAAACTAAGAAATCGTAGAATTTCATTAGAAAATGGAATTCTGAATTCTAATAAGTTATCGTTATTATTCTAATGAATTCGAATATAGTAATTCTAGTTAGAAAGTGGAACATTTTTTTATTATTTTATTCTAATGAATAATGAGAAGTCATCCCCTTTAATTGCCAGATATTCCTATTTTCTATTATTCCAATCAAAATCAATCGGAAAGATTATAAATCAACAAAATAAAAAGTAAGTAGACCTAACCCATTGAATCAGAACTATATCAACTATTCTGATATTCAAATTCGATAGAGATTAAATTAGAACAGTGGATCTTTTTTTATTTCATTTTTCATATTTCTTTGGTTTGGACTCCGCAAGAATCTGTCGATATTTCTGATTAAATCTTCTTGT
This sequence comes from Erythrophleum ivorense, assembly GCA_026724425.1. Lineage (NCBI taxonomy): Eukaryota > Viridiplantae > Streptophyta > Magnoliopsida > Fabales > Fabaceae > Erythrophleum > Erythrophleum ivorense. The sequence continues at coordinate 35,222 of JAIUCV010001723.1, read as the reverse complement.
TCCTAGAGGTTCTATAGGAAAAAATTGCTATTCCCTTCCTCCACGGAGAAAGGTTTATTCCAAGTCCCAACATACAAATAATTTTCAATATCTTTCAGAACACAAGAAAAGATCAATTTACATTTATATTCTTTATATAAGATATGATATATCTATATAAAACTAAAAGAAATCTATCAAATCATGGCTTCACGTATCAAAAATTTTCATATCGATGCATAC
>JAIUCV010001723.1:20000-22500 GCA_026724425.1 Erythrophleum ivorense | reverse complement strand
GAAGAATGTGTCTTTCTCCTAAGACTGAGAGCGGTAAAAAAAAAGGAAAAAAATAATCAAATCGCACCATCTCTGTAATAGGTGAATGCCTCCTTTTCTCCTGAAGTTGTCGGAATTATTCGTAATAAGATATTGGCTACAATTGAGAAGGTCTTATCAATAAAATTTCCATTTATCCGAGATCTAGGCATAGGTAGCAATCCATTCTATAATTTAATTATCTCTCGTGAGAAAATAATCCCACAAACAAAGGAATTGTACAATACAGTACGAAATAACGTAAAAACAGACTCATTAAAAAAAAATTTTGGATCCTCCAGCCTCGAAGGAAGGTTTTTTTATAAAAAGTTTTTCTATTTTTCTAGTTAAAATTGATTGTATGTGGCTATCCAAAAAAATCTAATATGAATGACTCACTATTCACTCGGTTTCTGGGACATAATCATTATGTAGGAGAGATGGCCGAGTGGTTCAAGGCGTAGCATTGGAACTGCTATGTGGGCTTTTTGTTTACCGAGGGTTCGAATCCCTCTCTTTCCGCACCTTTACCTAATTCATCAATGTTACTGACCGCAATGTTTCAAATAACAATGGATACCATTATTCCAACTTTCTTTGATATGGATTCTCTATTCCTAATTTCTGTAATACTGAAAATATTGGAAAGAGGGAGCAAGGAATGAAAATCTTCCTACCCGATCCATGTCTATGATACATGAATGGGAGGGAAAATCCCCGGATCAAACAACTTACCCTTTTTTTGTTTTGTTGGTCCCCTTACTTAGGCGCGAAGGGAGTAAAAATTTGCCGAACCCTTGTTATTTTAGTTAGGTTTAAGTCTGACGAGAATAATATTCTACAACCAGCAATTCATTTATTTTCAAACCAACCCATTTACTATCTATTATTTGATTGACTAATCCTTTATATTGAAATGGGTGAAGAGTCAAATGTTTTGGCAATTCCTCACGGGGGGATGAATCAAGATAATTTTGAATCAGAGTTCTAGACTTTTGTTCATCCCTCGCTGTAATAATATCTTGGGGTTTGCAGCGATAACTTGGTATATCTACTATATGACCATTAACTAAAACATGTCTATGGTTAACTAATTGGCGGGCTTGAGGAATAGTCGAAGCCATACCCAATCGAAAAAGTATGTTATCCAAACGCATTTCGAGTAATTGTAGTAAAACCTGACCGGTTGACCCTTTCGCTTTTCTGGCGATACCAACGTATTTAAGCAATTGTCGTTCTGTAAGACCATAATGAAAACGCAATTTTTGTTTTTCTTCTAAACGAATACGATATTGAGATTTTTTACCCAAGCGCGCTTGGTTTCTAAGTTCACTTCCGACTCTAGGCCTTTTACTAGTTAGTCCTGGTAAAGCCCCCAGACGGCGTATTTTTTTGAAACGAGGCCCTCTGTAACGCGACATAAAGACTCCTTTTTTAAATTTCATAAACCTAAATTAAAACTAAACTAAATGATAAATATGATAAATGAAGCGAAATCTATTACAGTATTGTACTACAAAGAAGAATTAGATGAATTCTATCAATATCCGAACCTTATTGTATATATAAAACAAAAAAAAGGGGGTTATTTTCTTGATTTGTTCTACAGAGATCGAACTCCTCCAATTTTGATTCATAATTGGAAGTTCCTACGACATAATAGATCGGTGACTCTTGAAAAAAGAAAGGGGAAAAAGCCTTTTCAATATTCTTTGATTTCAAAAAGACATTATCAATTATATAAAAAATCAAAACAAATAGGGAAAAGCCGGCTATCGGAATCGAACCGATGACCATCGCATTACAAATGCGACGCTCTAACCTCTGAGCTAAGCGGGCTCACATAACAGAAATTTCGCATGCATAGGAATTTAATAAACTACTGAGATCTTAGTTATTAACTCTTTATTCTTAGCTATTGATAACATAATTAATATGAATATAATATAGAATTTCAAATAAATATGAAATATTTTTTGATATTCTAGGACATAAAGAACATAACAATTTGAAGATAAGAATTAATAGAATATATTTCAATCTATTTATTAAATATATGTTTATTAATGATCAATATCTTCATCTTAATTAGTATAGAATTAGTATAGTAAGATTTTCTTTTTTTCATTTTTGAATTCAAATTCTTATTATCTAGTATATTTAACAAAATTTATATAAAATGAATAATTTAATTAATATTATAATTCAAATATATTAATAAATAAAAAATAGAAAAATATATTCTAAATAATTAGAAAATAATAATTATTTATTATTAATATTCCATTTTATTATTAATATTCCATTTTATTATTAAATTCTATTTCAATTAATAATATATAATAATATATAATAATAAATCGAATTTCTAATTTTAGAATTCAAATAATTTAATAATTAGATTAGAGTAATTATATTACAATATTATTATATACAATATTCTTATACATTAAGATTTAATATGTATAATGTATAGATTTAT
>JAIUCV010001723.1:0-7500 GCA_026724425.1 Erythrophleum ivorense | reverse complement strand
TGTTGGGGGATATCATTATTGCCGAACCCAATGCTTACATTGCATTTGCGGGTAAAAGAGTAATTGAGCAAACATTGAATAAGACAGTACCTGAAGGTTCACAAGCAGCTGAATATTTATTCCATAAGGGCTTATTTGATTCAATCGTACCGCGTAATCCTTTAAAGGGCGTTCTTAGTGAGTTATTTCAGCTCCATGCTTTCTTTCCTTTGACTCAAAATTAAATCAAGTAGAGCTTTAAATTATTCCATTTTTTTTCTTTTTTTATTAGAATATATATTCTAATATATTTAGAATTCGAATTTTTATTTATATTTTTATTTATATAATATTCTAATTCTACTTAATTATATTCTTATTTATTATATACTCATACTCACTTAGATATACTTAGGATAATTATATATATAATTCTATATGATTCTATATGAAAATATACTTGGTATAAGTATATATGATTTCTAGTGATTATAAAATATCTTTATAACAATATAACAATAACAGGTAAAAATATTAAATATTAATAGAACAATATAACAATAACTAAAAAAAATAACTAAAAAAAAACAGGTACAAATATTAAATCGAGGTACCCATTCTATGACAACTCTCAGCAACTTACCCCTCTATTTTTGTGCCTTTAGTGGGCCTAGTATTTCCGGCAATTGCAATGGCTTCTTATTTCTCCATGTTCAAAAAAACAAGATTTTTTAGATACGGGCAGCAGTAGGGACAAATCTCATCTATTTTTTTAGATCTAGAAGCAATTCGATGAATTACTCCTAAAGGTTTACATCAGAATAGTGCTAGTTGATGAGAGTTACTTCGGAAACAAGGAAAAGGAAAGTCAAAATTCATTTGGTTGGGTTATTTTTCCCAATTCCAATAAAATACAACCGGATCTAATATGGGTTGGCGATCAGAACGTATATGGATAGAACTTATAACGGGGTCTCGAAAAACAAGTAATTTCTGCTGGGCCTTTATCCTTTTTTTAGGTTCATTAGGGTTCTTATTGGTTGGAACTTCGAGTTATCTTGGTAGGAATTTGCTATCTTTATTTCCCGTCTCAGCAAATTCTTTTTTTTCCACAAGGGATCGTGATGTCTTTCTATGGAATCGCTGGTCTCTTTATTAGCTCCTATTTGTGGTGTACAATTTCGTGGAATGTAGGTAGTGGTTATGATCGATTCGATAGAAAAGAGGGAATAGTGTGTATTTTTCGTTGGGGATTTCCTGGAAAAAATCGTCGTATCTTTCTCCGATTTCTTATGAAAGACATTCAGTCCATCAGAATAGAAGTTAAGGAGGGTATTTATACTCGTCGTGTCCTTTATATGGAAATCAGAGGACAGGGGGTCATTCCCTTGACTCGTATTGACGAGAATTTGACTCCACGAGAAATTGAACAAAAAGCGGCGGAATTGGCCTATTTCTTGCGTGTACCAATTGAAGTATTTTGAAAAAAAAAAAATAATTCTTGAATTTTTTCCGTTTTTTTTTAAGAAAACATTTCTTTTTCAGTTCATTTTTTTTTCGAAATATTTGATATTTTTTATTTTGATAGAAAGGGCGTTCTTTCGTTTCGAAATCCGACTAATATTCATTACTTGAAGTGCTCTTTCATGCATTCATCGAAAGGGGCAATTGCTTCGAATTTTAGCAATTGATATCTTTGGAAACAAGAATTTTTTTTCTTCATTCGAATTGGAAGCAGAACTCTTTCTTTTTCTTATTCTATTTGTGTATTCTTTCTAAATTCAAGAACTAACTCCCGAATTGCAAATTGCAAATAAAAATAAAAAAAAAAACGTGAGAATAGATTTATAGGCTCGATGACTTGTAATAGAACTTATGCTTGATAGAAATATTCTTATCATATAGAGTTGACGAATGAGGTGAAGCTGAGTTCATTAAAGACGAAAAATGGCAAAAAAGAAAGCATTCATTCCCCTTTTATATCTTTCATCTATAGTCTTTTTGCCCTGGTGGATCTCTTTCTCATTTAAGAAAAATATGGAATCTTGGGTTACTAATTGGTCGAATACTAGGCAATCCGAAATTTTCTTGAATGATATTCAAGAAAAGGGTATTCTAAAAAAATTCATAGAATTAGAGGAACTGTTACTCTTGGATGAAATGATAAAGGAATACCCGGAAACACGTCTACAAAACCTTCGTATCGGAATCTACAAAGAAACAATCCAATTGATCAAGACGCACAACGAAGATCGTATCCATACGATTTTGCACTTCTCGACAAATATAATATGTTTCGTTATTTTAAGTGGTTATTCTATTTTAGGTAATCAAGAACTTATTATTCTTAACTCTTGGGTTCAAGAATTCCTATATAACTTAAGCGACACAATAAAAGCTTTTTCTATTCTTTTATTAACTGATTTATGTATAGGATTCCATTCGACCCATGGTTGGGAACTAATGATTGGTTCTGTCTATAAAGATTTTGGATTTGCTCATAATGATCAATTATATCCGGTCTTGTTTCCACTTTTCCAGTCATTCTAGATACAATTTTTAAATATTGGATTTTCCGTTATTTAAATCGTGTATCTCCGTCACTTGTAGTGATTTATCATTCAATGAATGACTGAAAAATTGATCCACTGATCCAATTATAAAGTTTGTTATTTTGTACAAAAGCCAAACATTCAAAAATTGACTTATTCTTTTCTTTTTCTTTCTACCCATCCAGGGGATTCCTCCTATATTCCAGTAAAATTTTTTCAGTACATAGCAGAATCATGGATAGGGAACTGTACCAGTGACCGACCTAATTTTATTGTAGAACTTTTCAGGATCAATGATTGGACCATGCAAACTAGAAATTCCTGTTCTTGGATAAAGAAGAGATTACTCGATTCATTTCCGTATCGCTCATGATATATATAATAACTCGAGCACCCATTTCAAATGCATATCCTATTTTTGCACAGCAGGGTTATGAAAATCCGAGAGAAGCAACTGGCCGTATTGTATGTGCCAATTGCCATTTAGCTAATAAGCCCGTGGATTATCGAGGTTCCACAAGCGGTACTTCCTGATACTGTATTTGAAGCAGTTGTTCGAATTCCCTTATGATATGCAAGTGAAACAAGTTCTTGCTAATTGGTAAAAGGGGGGCTTTGAATGTGGGGGCTGTTCTTATTTTACCGGAGGGGTTTCAATTGGCTCCCCCCGATCGTATTTCGCCTGAGATTAAAGAAAAGATAGGTAATCTGTCTTTTCAAAGCTATCGTCCCACTAAAAAAAATATTCTTGTGGTAGGCCTGTTCCTGGTCAGAAATATAATGAGATCACCTTTCCTATTCTGTCCCCCGATCCCGCTACTAAGAGAGATGTTCACTTCTTAAAATATCCCATATACGTAGGCGGGAACAGGGGAAGGGGGCAGATTTATCCCGACGGGAGCAAGAGTAATAATAATGTTTATAATGCTACAGCAGCAGGTATAGTAAACTAAATCATACGAAAAGAAAAAGGGGGATATGAAATAACTATAGTAGATGCATCGGATGGCCGCGAAGTGATTGATATTATACCTCCAGGACCAGAACTTCTTGTTTCAGAGGGTGAATCTATCAAACTTGATCAACCATTAACGAGTAATCCAATGTGGGTGGATTTGGTCAGGGGGATGTGGAAATAGTACTTCAAGATCCGTTACGTGTCCAAGGTCTCTTGTTCTTCTTGGCATCCGTTATTTTGGCACAAATCTTTTTTGGTTCTTAAAAAGAAACAGTTTGAGAAGGTTCAATTGTCTGAAATGAATTTCTAGGTCCACGGATTTATCAACATATGGAGTTCGTAAAAATAACTAAATTCTTGTTGATAATATGTAATTCTGTAGAATCCAAAAATTCTGAAAAGTCCTTTACTTGTTTCTATTCTTTTTCTACCATATTTAGAGAATTCACCGCAGTACTAGTCAGTCATAGTATGTATATTGTGAAGAAGACTATTTGACTTTACCCTATTCTTATTCTTTGTTTCTTTTTTTTTTTCAACCCCAATAAATTGGAGCGTTATAATTATGTCAACCACTGTTTTCGGATTTCAATGTCATAGAATATAAATATATTTATTTAATAGTTTTTCTATTTGAATATAAGAAAATTCAACTAGATACTAAACATAAGATAAAAAAGCGGAGAATATTAAGCACAGTATAAATAGAAATTGGAAAAACGGGATTCTAGGAGGGATTATTTGTCTTCCTAGAATTCTTCTTGTTTGTGTCGAAATATTCTCCGAAATATTAATATATAATGCCTATTGATCCCGTTCGTCAAAGAATCCTATTCTTAGTTTAGATTTTTTCCGAGTTTTTATTAGAACCTTTATGACATATAATATTTTTTTTTTTTTTATTGCATATAACATATAAGAAGTAGTAGAGTAGTGGACAAACAAAAAAGAGAGGGAATTTTATTGAACAAATAGAACTTCTTCAATGAACTTGTTTATAAATAAATTCAACCTTGAAAAATATTATATACTCCAATTTAGAGTAGATTCTTTTAGTATAGAAAGGGTTCGCTTCGCATGATATATGGTCGATAGAAAAAATATATAGAAATAGAAAATATATAATATAATTAATTATATTTATATTGTGCCGCCCAGAAAAAGGAAATCAAGGGATTCCTTCTTTGTTTTACTTTCGTTTTCTTTATTTTAACTTTGAAAGTATCGACAGATATTATCGAGGAAGAGATGTTTTGAATCAATTAATGAAGTTCATTTTTCAAAAATATCATCAGAAAAAAAATGAAATGGAGTTTTTTGAAACATCGGAAAAAAGTTCTCTATTTTGTCATTTATACGAATAAAAAAATATTATGATTATTAAGAACTCAACAGGACCCCCTCTCGTCAAAGAAAGAGGGGGTCCTGTTGAGTTCTTACGCTTTCATTTCGAAAACTCAGTTCAGCCGATTACTACAGGGATGAACCCAATCCGGAATATGAACCATAAAAGAAAATACCAATTAAACCGATCACAGGAATACCAGTTACAGTACCTATTATCCAAAGAGGAATCCTTCCAGTAGTATCAGCCATTTATCCCACTTTCCTCCACATTTCATCAAGTAGTCATGCTAGAGACATAAACAGTCATAGATAATTATGAGATGATATCCTTCCGAACGGGGATAAGAGAATTCCTAATATATATTTACTATTCCCTTAATTGAAGAAATAATTGGAAAATAAAACAGCAAGTACAAAAATGAGTAATAACCCCCAGTAGAGACTGGTACGATTCAATTCAAACATTTTGTTCGTTTGGGTTTGATTGTGTCGTAGCTCTATAATTCGGATTAGGTTTATCGTTGGATGAACTGCATTGCTGATATTGACCCCAAAAAAGAAACGGTGGGTACCGCTAGTCCGTGAACAGCCAACCATCGTACTGTAAAAATAGGATAGGTTCTATCTATGGTCATTGAGGCCTCCTAAAAAGATCTACTAAATTCATCGAGTTGTTCCAAAGGATCAAAACGGCCAGTTATTAATGGAATTCCTTGTCGGCTCTCTGTAAAATACTCGTTTGGGCGAGGGCTTCCAAATACATCGTAAGCTAAACCCGTGCTGACAAATAACCAACCCGCAATGAATAGGGAGGGTATAGTAATGCTATGAATAACCCAGTATCGAATACTGGTAATAATATCAGCAAAAGAACGTTCTCCTGTGCTTCCAGACATGTCGAGCTCCACATATTCTTGTACAGTCAAAGGGGGATCGATTCCATAAAAGATGAGATCAGTAAGTAGAAATTTACTGAAATTCAATCTTTGTTAGATCGTCAATATTGTACCAAGGGTGTCTTTAGAGTTATACCGAATCAGTATAGCTATCTTTCTTCTGACACAGCAATGCAATTTCACAATCAGTAGCGAGATCAGTACTAGATAATTATTTCTTCTTTTCTTCTTGCTTGTCGCGATGTACTCAATAGAAAATTCCTCAATTTTTTATAGTATAAGATTTCTACATTATTAGCTTCGGACTAGAAACTGAGGATCAAATAAAATGTGAATCCGACGGATTGGTTTCTAATAATTCATGGAGGAGATTATCATATTTCTACAATTCAATTAGATGCGAAATCTAGAAATATACTTTTTGTGGTTGTAGAAGATGTTTTTTGTTGGAACCCACCTTTTTTCATTTTAAAGAATTGGTTAGTTGTCCAGTAACAAGTAACAATAATAGCAGTAATAGATAGTATTTAATGGCAGAAAAATAACAACTAATTCCATTTTTGAATAAAATTTTTATCAATATTCGCGGCGCGCGCATTGTTGTTCTTGTATTAGACCCAAAAGGCTCCTTCTTGGCTTAATTACAAGGATAGAGCTTTATTTTATATTAAAATATGGAAAGACAAAAAAAATGTAGAACCCTAGTTTCGAGCGATCTGATACCTTTTTTCTTCTCGTTGGAGATATTATGAGAATGGAACCCACTACAAAATCCAATGAGTTAAAATGAAACTAAAAAAGTAAAGTAAAGGGCATTATAGGGTCACTCTTCTTTTGTTCTAAATAGAAAAATGGATTAGATACAATCCAAATTAATAAATAAAAAAAGGATCAAAATAGATATTTTTCCGATTTGATTCTATATTAATTCAAAGAAAAAGAAAGTTTTCTTTTTTGAATTGAATGAAGTTACACAACAAAGTTCTTATTCCATTTTAATATAATAAAATCTTTTTTATTATATTAGTTTACTCAACTCAAGAGTTGCTCAATGAATCTGTTGATTTGGAATCACAGGATGGGTAGATGTCACAGATGATAAATGGATTTCTTACCTATGTTACTATATTCTTGTTCGTCTATAATGATTGATTGATGAATCAAAAACTTTCAATTGTATTTTGCAGTGGTATTTTTGCTTATCTTCCTATCTTTCTTTCAAAAATGGAAACTTAGGGAAGTGCTTTTTAAACATATGTATAAAAAGAACATATTTCATTTAGCCTCTTCATGCCCACTATAACTAGTTATTTCGGTTTTCTACTAGCAGCTTTAACTATAACCTCATTTCTATTTATCGGTCTGAGCAAGATACGACTTATTTGATTTGAGATTATGAAATTAATTGAATGAACAATTCATAAAAATCAATCTTTCTGGATATTCAATATATTCTATAGTTCCTTACCGTGTCAATTTCCAATTCTTGGTCATTGAGATTCATGGGCAATACAGATTAATATTTAAGGATATTTATTACCTACCCCTTTCTCCTTTCAAACAAATAAAAATGATTGAAGTTTTTCTATTTGGAATCGTGTTAGGTCTAATTCCTATACTTTGGCTGGATTATTCGTAACTGCATATTTACAATACCGGCGTGGGTGATCAGTTGGACCTTTGATTAATTAACATCTTTTTTGTTTATTGACCTCCTATTTCTTTGTTTTAATCCTAATTCACAGGAGGTCAAATTAAGACTTTAGAC
>JAIUCV010001722.1:0-67955 GCA_026724425.1 Erythrophleum ivorense | reverse complement strand
GTGCCTCCTCTTCTACAGAACACCCTGGTCAACTCCCTGGGAAGGCCATTCAGAATCCCAAGGACCATTGCCATGTTGTCCAATTCAACGCTGATGAAGAACAGGCTGCTGAGAACGAACGAGCCATTCAGGAGATTACACAACTTTTTTACGGTTGTGATGTTGATTGTTCACCAGTCTCAAAGACTACAATCGATCGAGTTGAGAAGGAAGCCTCGATCGAGTCCAACACTTGTTCCCCTACTCACCATGATCTTCTGCCTCGATCGAGTCAGCATTCACCCGAACCCAGAACGTTTATCCCACCCGTCTCTAAACCTATAACATCTTGTCCAAGCAGAGTCCTTCCCAAGCTCAAAGATCAGGGGAAATTCACAATTCCGTGCTCTCTTGGTCATTTGCAGCTCGATGATGCGCTTGTTGATTCTGGAGCTAGTGTCAACTTGATTTCGCTTGGTATGGCTAAGAGGTTGACTGCCCAGCACTTGATGAAGCAGCCTGGTCCATCTATCATGTTTGGAGATGCTTCCTCAAAACCACCACTTGGTCTTATCCTAGATTACCTTCTGAAGATTGGGAGTTGCACCATACCCACAGATCTCACTGTTCTGGATATGGTTGATAAGAAGGAGGTCCCTTTCATACTTGGAACCCCGTTCCTCACTACAGCAGGAGCCTCCATCGATTTCCCAAACAGGCTAGTGATCCTCCACCATGTGAACAGCCAAGTCTCATATCCAGTAAAGACTTTTTCTACGGAGTATTGTGGGACTATCACAACTGCGGAGTTGGACTGCAATGTGATTACTCCCGATACTATTGAGTATGAAAAAGAGCTGCATATTGCGCCTCCCTAGCCTGTTGAGAATCCGAGAATCATTGATGGCGAAATCCTTTTTGCATTGTTCACTGAGCCACTAGGAAGGGCTCAAAAGGGGAGGGTGAGGATGGTTTCACAGGCTGTCAAAAGGGTAGAAAGAAAAGAACCAAGGAACCCAAACCCGTTAACCTCTACCCCATCTCTGTCTACGGTGATTCTGCTACCGATGGAACTCAAGGAAGGGAAACTTGAGTATAAGATCACATTCACGGGAAGGTTTATCGTCAGCCCCGAGATACAGAACGATCCGATGAAGCTACAAAGCTTCTCTCTAAGGTTCTGACCATCACCCTTGAAGACAGGCCTAACTCCAACCCCCACTAGGCAGAGGAAGAACGGTCAAGCTTAACGACCTTAAACAAGCTCACTTGGGAGGAAGTTCCATGGATATCCTTGTACATATTTCTTTAAATTGCTCATCTAATATGTTTTGTTGTGTTTTTCTGTTTAAGTTTTTCAGAATAAGGGTTTGAGCCAAAGGAATCCAGTTCAAAACGGGGCTTCTACACTCGATCGAGTGAGGCACTGAAGAAAAATCAGCTCGGCCGAGCTTGATTTAACTTGATCGAGTTAACCTGGTTTGGTAAGATACTCCTTTACTTTCGACTCCCCTCTTTTCACATCCTGTGTTTTATTGTCCTTGCTTTTACTTTTCTCTCATTCTTTCTCTTAGACTTCTATTACACAAGGGACTGTGTAATTTAATATTGGGGGAGGGTCTGAGAGCCATTTGATATTGTGTTTTGTTTTCTTATTTCAATTTTTCATCTCTTGATTCTGCATGCATCTAAGGCATAGAAAACCACTAAAAATTGAAAAAATTTCGAAAAATCTCAAGAATATTCATGTAGTTGCATTCACATTTGTTAGATTAAGTCTCCATTGCATCACATAGCTTCACAATCATGCTGCATTGTTGATACAGCCTTGTAAAATAACCATCTCATGCGATATGATTTGTGCCTTGGTTTTTGATTCTCTGATGCATTAGGGTGAGAATGAAGCATTTTAAATGAAACCGTGTTTAACTTGATCACATCATGATATGCACATCTCACTTGATCACGGCTGCGAATTGAGGCCTATCCCTGTTTATCTGAACCTTAATCTTGACTTTTAAATATCATTGCATGCATTGAAAGCAACTCATGGATAGCATACATATCTGGACAATCTTTTCCCATCTGTTTATCTTCTTTGTTTGTCCTGGTAGTTTTTTTCCCCACACCCTGAACACTATAGCCTTTTCCTTCAAACCCGCATTACTCTTGTGTGTGCTTGTGAGGCCTTGTTTCGATCATGCTTAGCAGAACGTGTTGAGTTTAAACCGGCAAGAGTACGATGTCTAGGTATCTAGTTCGATCTTGGGTTTATTTTCAGGCTAAGTTTGGGGGTGACGTCTTGGACGCTACTGTGTCATATTCGAAAAGCGGGAAAAGAAAGTTACCATTTTAAAGCAAGGGAGTTGATTTGTGTTTCAAAAAGGGGCTAGTAAAGGTTTGGGAAATGTTTAAGAAAAGAAAAAAAGGGTTCTAAGTGTGAAAGAAAAGAAGGCAATTGCCTCAATTAGTTAAAAGAAAGAAAAATGTTCCCTTAGTGATAGAGTTCCCAAACCGGTAGATGTTACCATAAGATCACCTCTCCCTTTGCTAGTTTACAAAAGAAAAAGAAGAAAAGAGTAAATTGCTCCACATAAGGGCGCAAAGCCTAAAGGGTAGTTAGGAGTTATTCTTGGTTTCTAACGGGGTTCGGGTATTGACACTGTCGAGTTGGTTCTAGGTAGCTAGAGGTTCTCCTCTTGCATCATCCTTGGTTATAACTCTTAGCATTATGCCAAAGCATTGTCATTCTACTGAGAGATCCCTGTTCTTTATACCGTTTCATGACTTTGAGAAACCATCTTTTTCTCTTGACCTTTACCTTGAGCCAAATGAGTTGCTGATTTGCATGTTTATGATTCATTGTTCACTTTAATAAATGTCAAAGGGGTTTGCTGATAGGAATGCATTGTTTAAGTGACTGTGAAGTTGGATTGATCTTGTTAAAAATGACACTGATTTTCAGAAAGTAACTCTCACCCTGCTGCATTTTAGAAGCGTGAATCAAGACATATATCAAATCGTTTTTGCTTGTTATTTTTGGTTGTATCAATTCGTTTTCAAACCTCATCCATTTCACTATTCTTGTTTGTTTGCTTGAGGGCAAGCAAAAGATAAGTTTGGGGATGTTGATATACACATATTTAGCCTTGTTTCAGCATCCTTTATTCATCATTTTTGCATACACATCACACCACTTCGTCACGTTTCATCTCCATTTGCATCCACTTACTACACTTCATAGCATTTGCATTAGCATTGCATGTTTCGTCGCTTTTGGAGTTGTTTTCAGGTATATTTGGAGCATTGGAGGGTGTTTTGAAGGTGGAAGATTAGTGCATGAACCAGAGAGGTGAAGTGGAGTCCAGAACCTGTTGCTTGGGAGAAAAGGCAGCGCACTTGACGGGGTCCATATACGCACTCGACGGGGTCCAGACATGCACGTCGAGTTGCACATCGAGTCCGGAATAAAGGAGCCACCTTTACACGAACTCGACGTGAACCAGACATACACGTCGAGTTGGTAGTCGAGTCGGAGCCAAAGGTGCAACCTTTAGAAGCACTCGACGAATTCCACACATACACGTCGAGTTGGACGTCGAGTTGGACGTCGAGTCCACACGCGCGTGACCTATTTTACCTTTTTCTGCAACTTAGTATAAAAACCCTGTGATGTCACTTTTGCACTCTCTCGAATTTTATTCTTCTTTTAGCTTTATTAAAACAACGAAATCGCCTCTGTGGTGTTCTTGCTTTGTATTTGAGATTCCTTCTTTGCTTTAATTAATTTGCACTTGCTTCCTTCTTTGAACTTGATCATCTTCTTAATCTCTATCTTTTGATGCAAGTTTCACGTTTTTCTGAGTTGGATTTCATTAAGTCCGAATCTGAGTAGTGTTCTTAGAATCTTAAGGATGGGTTAGATTAGTGAAGATCCATGGTTACCCTATGGTGTTTAAGCTTTGATTTACAGTTTTCCCTTCTTGATTAGTGAGCCTAATGCTGATTCCTTTCTGATCATCTGGAATCTGAAGCTAGGCATTTCAGCACCCAGAAGGTGTTTGATGAAATGCCTGAACCAGCTTTTTCAAGAGATTTACATATCATACCTAGGATACTAGCGTTTTTGATTGCACTTTAACATTTGCGAACTGATTCCTAGTGCTTGTTAGTGTGGATTTCGCCATGAGAGTGGGTCTGGAACACACACTAACTCGATAGCTTCTGTCACGAGAGTGGATTAGCTAGCTGTCGAGTTCGCAGCTGAGGGATTAGCTCTGTTTGAGTTTTGTTGAACACCCTAGTGTTAATCATCGAGATTCATTAGTCAATAACACTCATTCTTAGGATCTTTTGTCTTATTGATATTTATCTTGTTGCATTTGTTCATTCTAGCTTCTGGTTCATAGTTTATCATCTTGCATTTCACCTTTGTTCATTTCATAACTTATGCGCCTGGACGCCTTGTTAACACCATCACGTTGCGCCTGGACGCCTTGTTCACTTGATCACGTGTGCGTCTGGACGCCGTGAAGTACCATTGCATTTGTATTTGTATTTCCATTTCTGTGTTTAGGTTGATAGATTAGAATTCACATCTTTACAATTGGCTTGACTTAGCCTTTCTTGATCTTATTCTGATTGCATAGCATCACACCCAATTCGGATTTGACTCCTTCTTTACACTGCAACGACATGATAGTGTAGATAGGATAATTGCTTAGTAAAATCCTACTATCAAGCACCCCCGACATTGACCGCATCTTCGAACAGGTACTTACATAAACCTATATATATATATGATTAATATATGTATATATTTGAAGTTAATATTATTAATTACTTATTAATGTTTTACAATGGCAGGTTGCCCCTAAGAATAAGGGTAAAACTATTGGGATGGGATCAATCCGCCAAGTCCCCGTTGCTTCATCACTTGCTCCGCCACGCCGACGACCCGAGGATGATCCGACCCTACTGCGGGCCACGATTACAAGTCTTCAGAAGGAGGTGCAAGAAGAACGTGCAGATAATGATGCCATTTTTGAACTCATGGCTATGGAAAACCCGCAGATTCCAGTGCTTTTGAGAGAGAAGAGACGAAAACGAGAAGCTGCAGCAAGTGCCCGGGAAGGTGTCGCAGAGGAAGAACTTACACAAGAGCAACGGGAAACGGCGAACATGGCGGCTTCTGCATCCCGGGAAGCTGACAGGCTCCCGGGATTTTATTAAATATATTTATTGTATTTTGAATATTTTTTAAAAAAATTATTTCAAAAAAAAAATTTTTTATAATTTTTTAATATTTTCGTCGTAAATCCGACACATATTTTCGTATATTAAAAAATTAAAAATTTAAATTTACGACGACTTTACGACGTCTTTTGGCGTCGAATGAACGACGATTTTTTACAACTGGTTAACAACTAAAATCGTCGTAAATTTACGACGATTTAACGACGAAATTTGGTAAATCAGGTTTTCTAAATTTCTGATTTAACCGGTTTTTAAACCGGATGTTAACGACGACTTGCAAAGTCGTCGTTATTTGCTTGTAACAGTAAGCATCGATATAACGACGACCAGTCCTTTTTCGTAGTAAATTCGTTGTAAACTATACAACAAAGTTACGACGAATATTAGTGTCGAATTAGCGACGATTTATGTACAGTCCCAACTTACGACGATTTTACGACGATTTTGAATTTACGTCGATCGTTTGCCGACGATTTGGAAATCGATGGAAATTCGATGTAACATAGTATTAGCGTCGATTTTGCGACGTTTTTGGCCGTCGTAAAAGGTCTGTTTTCTTGTAGTGAAGCCATATAATGCTTTTCTAAGCTTTTATATTTTCCCAAATCCATCTCTCACTTCAAATCCTTTAGGCTGCACGACATAGACATCTTCGTTTAGCTCTCTGTGTAGGTAGGCACTCTTCACGTCCAGTTGAAAGACTTCCCACTTTTTCTGAACAGCTAAGGCAAGTAACAACTTAAGCGTGTCCCACCTTGACACAGGTGCAAACACCTCATAAAAATCCACATCATGAGTTTGATGATACCCTTTTGCAACTAACATTTCCTTGAATTTGTCAATATCTCCTCTTTCATTGAATTTCATTTTCAATATCCACTTGACTCCGATCACTTTAGCTCCATGTAGTTCTACCAATTCCCAGGTGTTGTTTCCTCTATGGATTTGATCTCAGCTTCCATTAAAATTCTCCATTTCTCTTGTTTTACTGCATCTTCAAATATGTAAGGATCATCTTCTGCAATGAACATTGCTATAGCCTCTTCACCATCTTCTTCGACCACTGAGCTCATTCTCTCAAAAATTAGTCTTTCATCCGTAGAGGTGTCTATTTTGTCCTCCCAGACATTCTGTTTGTTGAACCAGCTTCTTATGGCGTTATTTCTGGTTCTGGTTGTGGTGTAGCTGCAGCTACTTCTACTTCTTGTGGTTCTTCTCCCACATTTTCATTTTCTGCTCCACCATTTTCTTCAATCTGGTTCTCTTGTGGTTGTTCTTCTGAATCACTTATCATCCATTCCCAAGAGAAACCGCCATCTTCCACATTTTCTTCCCAATTCCATCCTCTTCTCTCATCAAACCTCACGTCTTAATTTGCTTATGATTATCCTTCCAGCAGGTGGATCGTAGAGACAATAGGCTTTTGACTCTTTGCATACACCAAACATCACACATTTGATGCTCTTCTCATCCAATTTGATCCTCCTCTCATATGGAACCAGAGCAAACGCTACACACCCAAAGATTCGAAAGTGATCTACCAATGGCTTGTGTTTGCTCCAATTTTCTGACGGTGTTACATCTCCCAAGATCACTGTTGGACTTTTGTTTAATATGTGAACTGCATATTGAACAGCTTCGGGCCAGAAACGCCTTTAAACAGACATACCCATCAACATACACCGTGTTATGTTCATGATGCTTATATTCTTCCTCTCAGGTACAAAATTTTGTTGAGGGGTATACGTTGCGGTGAGCTGCCTTTTGATTCCATTCTCTGCGCAATAGTCTAGAAAATGTTTGAAGTTGTATTTTCCTCCTCGATCAGACCTTAGACACACCAATAGTTCTCCTATTTCTCTTACTGCTGCAGCCTTAAACTCTGTGAATGATTTAAAATTTTATAATTTCTCTATTAGAAGATCTGTCCAGCATTTTCGAATGTAATCATCAATAAAGTTGATTATATACCTCTTTCCACTCTCTGAAGTCGGAGAAAACGGGCCACCTATGTCTTTATAAACCTGCTTAAGTCCACGGCTTGCTCTCCAGTTGCTCTGTTTAGGAATGTTTTTCTGAATCTGTTTTCCCTTCATGCATATCTCGCACACAACTCCTTCATCTTGAATCATCGATCGGTAAGCATGTTATCATTTTTTTGTCTCCAAGCGTTTGTAGGCTTTTGAGATTCAGATGTCCAATATTATGTGCCACATCTCCTCTATGTTCTTATCGGTGACTTGCATACATTTCTCTTTCATCACCATTTGTGGTTCTTTCACAGTTGCCAAAATCACAAATATTGTTGAGTGCATCACCATTCTTCTCTTTTGTTTATGCCATATCTCACACATATCATCTTCAATGATTATCCTTAGACCCATTTGTTACAGCTATCCCATGCTCAACAAATTGTTCTTCAGACCAGGGACAAACTAAACCGAGGAGATCACTTATATCGTGCCATTGATTTGTGGGCGCATATTCCCTTCGATCGTCAAAATGTGAAACTTGGAGACAATCGAAGAGAATATGCGCTTGCAAATCAATGGCACGATTCAAGTGATCTTATAACGCCCCGACCGCCCATCCCGGTGAGTCACCCACGCCCTCTCTCGACCAATGGGCCCCACCCCTGTCCGACCGCCGGTCCGTTATTTTAGGGTGGCTTTAGAGACTTGTTTACTGTCCCTGCAATCAACATCCGACTTTTCCCCGTGTTTTTTCCTAACTCACACGGTTCCAAAGACCACTTACCGGAAGGTCACCCATCCTTCCACTACTCCAACCCAAGCACGCTTAACTCTGGAGTTACTTATGGGCCTTTGACCGAAAAGGTAAGTGCACTTTGTTGACATAGGTAGCCAAATCAATTCTTTTAATCCTATCCTCATTTATCACAAACCGGGATGTTACAATTCACCCCCACTCACTTCACGCAACGTCCTTGTTGCGCACCTGGATCGTCACCCCCTGACGGTGTGAGTCAAAGCCACTCCACTTGACTCCACACTCTCGTCTGGCTTTGGCTCTGATACCAAATTATAAAGCCACGACCGCCCATCTCAGTGAGTCACCCACACCCTCTCTCGGCCCATGGGCCCCACCCCTGTCCGACGGCCGGTCCGCTATTTTTGGCAGGCTCTAGAGACTTGTTTACTGTCCCTGCAATCAACACCCGACCTTTCCCCGTGTTTTTTTCCTAACTCACACGGTTTTGCAGACCACTTCCTGAAACGTCACCCATCCTTCCACTACTCCAGCCCAAGCACGCTTAACTCTGGAGTTACTTATGGACCTTTGACCGAAAAGGTAAGTGCACTTTGTTGACATAGATAGCCAAATCAATTTTTTTAAGCCTATCCTCATTTATCACAAACCGGGATGTTACAGATCTCCTCAGTTTACTTTGTCCGTAGTCTGAACGACAATTTGTTGAGCGTGAGACAACTGTAACAGAAGGGTCTAAGGATAATCATTGAAGATGATATGTGATGTGTCAAGATCGGGGCTAAGCATGAAATGCGAAGTCAAGTTGGAAGATAATGTAACAAATAGTTAGATGTTGATCTTATTACCTTATACGGAGATAAACATATTCAATTCGAAACACATCATATAAACAACATTCCTCAACTCTCGTCTTTTGTGCAGCTTATATCACTTCTCGAACATCATCATCATGATGGAGTTTCTGTTGTGGTTTCCAGTAGAAACGTAGTGATGACTCACCAGCATCACCATCAAGGCTATGGGTTTGGAATTATTGAAAATGCAGGAGATAATGTGGTTTATAACGAGGACGATGACGCTGGGGTTGCAAACTTGACTTGCTGGTTCACACAAAACTTGGAAGAGGTGAGTTTGTTCCACGTGCAAAAGCCGGTGATGCCGACTATGATTCTTCGTAACGATAATCATTTGTCTCCCAATCCACAACAGATGATGAACATTCATGAACCATCCATGCTGCATATACATTAGTTTCCTTCATCTTTCATGTATAGTTCATGTCGTGATTAGGTAACGAGGCTTATGTTTCTTATGACCTTTATGATTCTTGGATACTTTTTGAAAATCAATATCTTTAGTGCATTGTGTGTGTTTGTGCATGTTTTCTGTACATCAAGAAACCATGACGATGGTGGAAGTTAGTGGAGATTTCGACTACAATAATGGTTACTCCGTGAACAGTAATAGCTTAACCTAACCGATGAGAATAGGTTTTTCAAAGGTTAATCCAATATCTTGATATGCGAGAAAATATTTGGATGGGTCAAGATCAGGGCCAAGCATGAAAAGCGAAGAAAAGTTGGAATATGATGTAACAAATAGTTTAATGTTGATCTTATTTCCTTCTAGGATCTTATTAACATATAGCATCCTTCGATCGTCTCCAAGTTTCACATTTTGACTAAATTTACTGTCAAAATCCATGAACCACTCCTTTGTCCCACACATATGGTTGTTGCAACGAGAATCTAAGAACCATATGTGTTCGTCTTCTGCTTTTGGCAGGTTGATGTGAGCCATCAACAACAAATCTTCCTCCAGTTCAGCATAATTTGCTGCCTTTTCCCATCTTGGACATTCATTCTTGAAGTTTCCCAGCTTGTGACACTTATAGCATTCGATTTTACTCTTGTCAAAGCTTACACTTCCTCTGCCTCGACCTCCTCGTCCTTGATATCCTCCTATTTCTTGTCCTTGATATCCGCCTCAGTCTCTCCCACATTTTTGTTTGCTATGACCTTCAACCTTCAAAGCATGTTCGTCTCTCACATACTTGCGCATGTTTTGCTCATGCTGATGCAATGTGGGATGTATGTAAGTAATAAAACCATAAACAATCATAAGTTGCAAGTGCACAACATGTAATTGTAGTACTTAGGGGTCGAACCACAGGAGAATGCGAATTAAAACCATAAACAATCATAAGTTGCAAGTGCACAACATGTAATTGTAGTACTTAGGGGTCGAACCACAAGAGAATGCGAATTACACACTACACATTTAACAAGACTTAGTTAAGCTAGATCAACAATATGCAATGATTTTTGTGTTTGGTTTTGTAAAGAGAAAGAGTATGAACAGTGCAAAACTATACAAGCAACATTATTGAACAAGAATAATTCGCAAAAGATATATGCCAATTCAATTGAAAAGATTTTCAAATCCGATTCATGAGCTCAAAACACTATGATATGGTCATCCCACTTTCGTGGCTCCGACCACCTATGTCTCTTAAACACAATGGCTCAGTGATAGGTGTAAATTTCTCCCTAAAAATTAACTGCAAGTGCACAGCAAATGAGTTGTAGCAAATAGGGTATCGAATCCAAACGTCAAGTTGTTGCACAGTAAATTCTCAGATTCAAATAAAGCTAAGAGGACTAATATGAATGTAATGCAAAGAAAACTAAATAGAAGCAGCAAGTGATCGATTGAAGAGGTTAAATTCAAGAGAGACAAACGCTAGGCCTTGGGAATTTCACAGGTTGAATCAGAAATTGCAGAGTTAAGATTATCATGATATTATTTAAGCACCGTTCTTGAACTTGAAACACTAATGTAAAACCAATCAACTTTCGTTGCAGAGATTATCTATGTCTAAATCCTAGAATTCCAAATTTCTTTGCAAATTCAATAAACTAGACAACCATTAATTTCAGGTTCAAATGTTCACAAAATTTATAAACCAAATTTCTTTGCATATAGGAATTTTGCTCATCTAAGATAGTTCAGGAAATTAATAATACTTTCGCGTCTATCAATTATCCTAAGTATGAATTCCAGGTGATCAAATCTAGAGATCAATGATTAAGCGCAATCTAGATGAAGAACTATAAGATTATCCTAACAGTATTTCAATTCTAACAATCCATCTTCAACCTTTGAAAAACCCAAAACCTAACTAGCAAATTACTCAGACATGGTGATTGAAGACAACATCTTAAACTGAATAAGTTGCATTAAAGAGAAATATAGAAATAACAGGGGTTCAGATTATTCTCTCAAAAGCAGAATAGTCTCCCCAAAAGCTCTGGAACAAATCTCTCACAAGTCTCAATGGAAAATAAGATAATAGTCAAAGTACCCTAACAATTGGCTTATAAACCTAAAAATCTCCTAAAACACGAATTGGACTGTTTTGTAAATAAGTGGAACTTCTGAGCCAAAATGCAAATCTTCAAAAGTCTTTAAAATAATGCGTCCACTTCTGGCAGAAAGCGGTGTCGACTGACACCAAACTGGTGTCGACCGACACCAAACTGGTGTCGATCAACACCAATGCTATTGATCGGCAGTCACTTCAGTTTTCCAGCAAAAGTCCCCAAAATAAGCTCCATTATCTCTAATTCAGCTCCAAACGTACCTAGGACCTATAAACACTAGAAAAGACTCCTAAAACACTAAAAAGACTCTATAAACAAGACTTATATCATGGTCAAAACCCATAAAAACCATGATATATCAACTCCCCCAGACTTAGATCTTTGCATGTGCTTAGGCAAATCGAATCCAAGACATTTGAGAAAGAGGTTTGAAAAGCAGAAACTCACTTACCCTTTAGAGCTTGTATCACTCAGAACATAACCTTTGCCCCTGCTCTCACTCAGAACATAACCAACATTAGACCAGTTTCACATAGGGACATTAACTTACAATTCAAACCAAACCAAATACTAAATCTCATGAGGCAACTCAAAACTCTAAAGGCAACTCCTTAAAATATTTAAAAAGTGAGTTCTCAACAAGAGGTTATCGATCAAATAGCATTCTGATTTTTACCCCTTCAAGTACCAATCAAGACAACTCCTATTCTTTTTTTCGTTTTTTTATTTTCATTCATCTCTTTCCATTATGATTTGGAATCAGTTTTTATTTAGAGCACGAGTAGTGATGGTTGGAGCCACCAATTCCCGGTCCTTTTTATTACTTTCATCCGGCGGGTTTCCATGGAGTCAGAAGACCAGTTGGAC
This sequence comes from Erythrophleum ivorense, assembly GCA_026724425.1. Classification (NCBI taxonomy): domain Eukaryota; kingdom Viridiplantae; phylum Streptophyta; class Magnoliopsida; order Fabales; family Fabaceae; genus Erythrophleum; species Erythrophleum ivorense. Next base: position 55,737 of record JAIUCV010001722.1, on the reverse strand, counting down.
AGACCTTCATCCACTTCGTTTTTCCGAGGGTGTCGTTAGACTTCCCTTTGAGTTAGGAAAAAAAAGAATATATCTAAATGTAAAGTATAATATATATACATAAGCTTGTCTTGACTGGGCTGAAAGAGAAATCATACTCATATGTATACCAAACCCCTTGCTAAGAAATTTAAAAGTCAGGTTTATGCGAGGATTTAGGCATCAGAGAGTTGAGTACCTTAGAGATACGGTTGTGATCTGACAATCGATCCATTAGAACCATTCTGATCGGCTAAGTCTGTTGTTGATGTCCGCCCCTTGTGATTGCAAGAACATTGGTTTGATAACGTAAGCTCCAAGGGAAGGTCTTAGTTTCCTAACGGATTTTGACTCAATAAAACAATTTCAAAAATTTTAAAACGAAAAATACTCAAAAACACACAATGTCAGCAACCACCTCCCCCAGACTTAAACAACATTGTCCCCAGTGTTATCAAGCATAAAGAAGGCAAAAAAAAATCATTGGAATTGAGTTAAACTGAAAAATATAACAAGGTACCTGTCTGTCGGGTTGGTGTCGCTCGACACCGCTCACAAAGGTCGACAGTGAGTTCTGAAATTGTGATTGAAGTCCCAGAAAATGTGTAGATATATTTCTACACGATTTTTCATGAATAAAACTGTAAAATCACTCAAACACAAGTCAGAAAACAACCAGAAATATCATAAGATCATAGTTTTAACACAAGTTCCAAATTAAATAGAAAAGAAAGCTGACAGAATGACTCACTAAGAAACATAAAAACTGACTCAAAGTTAGAGAAAAACCAAATAGAAAATACAAAAGAAAAGAAAAGATAAACCAGTGACAAAGGAACTAGTCCTCGTCAGAGACATCGTCGCGAGCCTGTGGTGCAGCAGCAGAATCGGAAGTAGTAGGACGCATACAGCCACAGCGAGACATCGCACTCCAGATGGTCTGTAAGTTCTCAACCACATATCTTTGAAAGATAGCTGGCTCCATGGGAATCTCTGGAGTGTCTGGAAAACCAAGTGCAGCAGGTACATAAGCAGATGCAGGAGAGGCAGAAGCAGAAGTGGAAGCAATGTCTGCAGCAGAGCGAGGAGTGGATCCTGTCGCAGCGCGTGCCGTATTGGCAGGGCGTCGGAGAGGTGGCTCAAGAAGGAATCGAAGGCTGCTCCTCCTCTCAGTGATGGTAGTGAGAGCTGGCTGTGGCAGCTGTACCATGTAGTCTCCTGTCTTAGTACAGAAACACCAAAGCAAATTCGGTTTGAGCCACTTAGCATTCTTCAAATGCTCTTCATCCATAAGAAACCGGTCAGAGATACGCTGAAGGTGATCCACACTGATGACGAAGTGCTGAAAAATGGGAGTAAGAAGACTCCCCACAGTCTCAAGCTTCTTCCCAAAACCTGTAAATGGTTTAGCCTTCAAGGAGGCTAAATGGTGAGCAAAAACAGCACATAAGTTAACTGGCTCAATTCTCTGCAAATCAAGCTCGCCATCCTCATACAGATCCTAAATACTATAGCTCAACAGTATGAGCTCACTATGCCGCATATTCCCTGGCTCAGACTTACACAAAATAATGTTAGCAATGAGCCTAGCGATATACCTCACCACCAGATGTCTCACATCTGTCTGTGTGGAAGATTTGCAGCCATATCTCCCAGTCCCAAAAGTCGACCAAACCCTCTGCTGATCAGGAAAGTCGTGTGGCAAAGTAGCACCCTGAACCATCTTGTCGAACCCATAGATATCACAGAGATCATGTAGTGGCAGTCTGTATCTCTCTCCTCTAATCATGAATGTGAGGGTACCCTCATTTGCTGTCTTCACACTCTTGTGGGTGTAGTAGACCCGAGCAGTGGCAAGGAACTGGCGAACCAACTCCGGATAGACAATGTATTGCTTGGTACAGATGGTACCCAAGCCAATCTTCTGCAGCATCTGAAGAACACCATCGCGAATACCCATCCTCTGCATAGTAGGCTCATCATCTAATCGAGTAGGTTTTACCTTGATGTGTGGTCAGGTTTTACCGACTTTTTAAATCCTGCAAGTGCACAGATCGCAGAAGTACGGGTTATCGAACACAAGGACTGACTAAAATGAATACACTTTAAATCTATGGAGTTCGGATCAAGCTAGAATAAGATAAAGGATGATTGGTTGGTGATCTAATAACTAAATACTAAGGCTAAGAAATCGAGGTTGTAAAGCAATGAAAGAAAGGCGTTAGGTCTCTAGGGGCTAATTCGCAGAGAAGCAAGCAATGATCAGTTCGATGATAGATATGAATCAATTTAGGGATGATGGGATGATAGATCCGTCTAGAACACAAAACACGAAAATAAGTCTTTCCACTTCCGTGGCACCGACTCCTACGATAACTTATCTAATCGCTAAACTTTTGGTATTTCCTTAGATAGTTAATCAAGCATTAAATCAATCAGGTTCGTATACAGTTCACTAGGCTTAGTAAATTAACTTCCGCAGTCTAAGAAACCTAGCTTGTCAAAGAATAGGTCCGGCGAATGATACAGCACTTCCGTGGCTCAAATCAACCTATGATCGGATTGCTAGATCCGCGGTAAAGCAATCAACATTAATAAGTGAACAAAATGAGACAAAGACTCTAATGATATCCCTAACAATTCATCGAAATCATAGATCAAGCAAACAACTCATTGAATTAGTAACCCTAGCAACCTAACAAGTGAATTACTCAGACATGATCAAAGTAACAACACAAAGAGATGGAGAAAGCATGATAATAGATAAAGGTTCAGAAATCTTCTCCAAATTGTAGTGAGGAGGAGAGATCCTCTCCTTGAAATCTCTAGAACAAAAGTAGATCTATAAAAACTCTAATACAATGCGGCTCTGCGGCTCTGCGGCTCTCTTCTTTCTAAAGAGGCTAAAAAGGTGTATTTATAGTGCTAGGTCTTCCAGGGGTCGAGATTAGGTAAACGGGCCGAGTAAATCGCGAAAACGCGCAAAACGGGCCTTAGTCGGCTAAGGCGGGTCGAGCGGGAAAGTCGGCGGTCGAGCGGGGCGGTCGAGCGGGAAAGTCGGCGGTCGAGCTGGGCGGTCGAGCGCGCACGGGATGGTGAAAAGAATTCGGGTCGGACGAGGGCCATGGAGTCCCTGTCCGACCGGCTCGGTCGACCGGATTGGTCGTCGTCATGAAGGAAGGTCGGGTCGGACGAGGGCCATGGAGTCCCTGTCCGACCGGCCTCGGTCGAGCGGCTTTGGTGAAATCCATTGAGTAGAATGTTTTTGGGGCTCTTCCAAAGTTTATGATGTATTGCGGAGCGGCATAAAGTCCAAATCCTGTGGTTTTGCTCCAAAATGCATCTTTCGACCTGTTTAGACTCTTAGTACTATAAATCCACAAAAACTACCTTTTTAGATCAAAAATCCTTTAAAAACCTTATAAAAAGCATAGTAAAACCATATAAAAAGGGTACAAAATAGAGGTATATCAACTCCCCCAGACTTAGATCTTTGCTTGTCGTCAAGCAAATAGAATCGAAATCAGAGAAAGAGGTTTGAAAACGTAGAAACTCCTTATCCTTTTTGAGAAACCTGTGGTGGCTTCCTCTCCTGTATTCCACTAAAAACATAACCAATGTTAGACTAGCTTCACATAATACTCGGCAAGCTTAGCGAACCATACCAAACTCAACTAGTCTCATCCAGCATTCCAGACTTTCCATTGTTAACTCCTTGCATAAATTTTAAACGTGCGGTCTTTATCAAGGGAATATGGATCATTAAGCACTTGTTCTTACCCACTTGAGTCTCTCCAGGATAGTCCTTTTTGAAGTTTTTGAGTTCTTTTCCACTCTCTTTTCTTTTGAAGGATCGATCTTTCCCTACTTTTCTAGGGTATCATTTTATTTTTTTCTATCGATCCTTCATCCCTTTCTTTTTCTTTTGGGGAATAACATAGGATAGGCATTTGCTTTTTCCTTGTTTTTGGTAGGTTTCCATAAGACAAGAAGGTGCAGACGTATGCATTCCTCTTGCTTACACGTTTTCCTTGTGCTTACACGTTTTCCTTGTGCTTAAAAGCTTTTGATTTTCATTTTTCTGAGAGAGAGGAGAACTGCACTTTGTATTGGACACACCCTTTTAAGATCAAGTGAGGAACGACTCATATGTATGCCAAGTCCCTTGACAAGAAAAACTAGATTGATTAGGGTGGAGTCAACGTTAGATTGTCCGGGTACCTTAGAAATGTTGCCAAGTCAGTAGGTCGATCCACCGTTAGAGGTTCTGTTAGGCTTATGTCTGCAACTGATGTCCGCTCTAGGGTCATAGATTGTTAGCACAACACCGGAGATTCGTAGAGATAAATCATAATTTCCAACTAAGGTTTTGACTCAATAAAACATGAAAACATAAGAAAGGGTAATAAAAAATATAAGAAAAGAAAGACAATACATTAGTAAAGGATAAAACTCCCCCCAGACTTAACTTGCACCGTCCCGGTGAAAGCAAATCAAATTAAGGGTGAGAGGGAACAGACTCAATAAGAAAAATAAAAAGAAATTCATGAAAATTAGATAAGGATAGAAAATGGAGTTATGTGTCCATTGCACCGGATACCGAGTGAAGTGTGGGTGCCTAGGTGGAGGTGTAAAGGCTGGTCGCGCTCTCCTCCTCGTCTGTAGAGTCTTCATCAGAGCCAAGTGTAGAGGTGAGTGAGAATTCTCCAAGGTCTGGCTCATGGGTTGATATGGAAGGGCGGAAAAGGCGATCGGGAGCGATGTGGCGAACAACACGGATGAGGCGCGAGATGAAGCGGGATTGGCACTGGACGGTTCTCTCCAGATGGCCAAGGTGGTCTAAAGTCTGGTTGGCAGCTTGGCTGGCTGTCATGACGTTGATGTTCCGAATGGGGCGCCTTGCCCTGATGGTCCTCTGCGTGAGATAGTAGGTATTTATCTGGTAGCGCGGTGTTTCAGGGGTTTCAGTGAAGTACTTCTCTGGTGGTGGTGAGAATGTAACAGCACCGGATCTGAGGAGTGGGAGGTCGTCACAAGGCAGTTGCACAAGCGCGGTGTCAGATGTTCCAATGGGGCATACATAGCAAAACTGGGTTGGGTTCTTGGTCCAGCCATTGAGGAAACGAATATTGTTGAAGGGCTGTGAGGTCTAAAGGAGCGGCGTCGTTACTGGGATTGTAATGTGAGATGTCAATCTTGCAATGGTTGACAATTGCTGTGATAAGTCTCCCAAAACGCACAACAACCTTCTTGTTGTCGGTGTGCTGTGCCAAAAGCTTCACATTCACAAGTGTTTTTGCAAACAAAGGGCCAATTGTAACATCCGCGAACCAGAAAGTTGTGTTAGAGTTGGTATCGGACGACATTAGGGATTCGGGAGTCGATCACATACGCTCTTTGAGGTGCGAATCGAGGATAGACTGTACATGTTATTGTTTGATTGTTGTACAGTTGGTTTAAGGTTCATTTATCTCGAACAAAATGTGTGAAAAGCTTCTGAATGCTTAGTGTCGATCGACACCAAAGGGGTGTGTCGATCGCCACCGGTTTGAGAAATCAATTCCGGTTTAAGTCGATTGCGCGTTCGATTGTGGTTTGAGTTGGTGTGGTCGAGGGGTGTCGACCGACACCAAGGGAGGGTGTCGATCGACACCGGTTATTGTGAAATCGACCGGTTTGATTCAAGTCGGCTGGTTTTGTTCCGGTTAAGGGTTTGGAAGCCCTAAGTCGCGATTTAAAACCCTGTGGCCGCGTGAGAAGTCACTTTTTCGAGAAAGAGAAGTTCCAGAGGCGTTTTGAGTGAAGGAGGTGATTTTCAGAGAGTTTTGTGGAGTTTCTGAGGCTTTGGGTTGTTGTTCTATCTTCCTTTCCTTCCTTTCAATCCTTTTCAAGGTGAGTGCGTGACTGTAGGTCCGTTAATCGTTAGAGATTGTGTGATTTCGGATTTGTATTGTGTTCTTGAGTTGTTTATGCTGGAAATCGTGTTTGGATTGTATTGGGGCGTTGAAAACCCTTTGATTATGTGTTTTGCAATTTTTCTATGTGATTTTCGTAGCTTCTGGTGTTTGGGCGTCGAGCTGGTGTCGACCGACACTCGATGGGTGTCGATCGACACTCAGGAGGCTGGCGTCGATCGACACCATAGAGGTGTCGGTCGACACCGACCTGGGTGGTCAGGAAACGTGGGTGTTTCCTGACAGGGAGTTGTTATTGTTGAGCTTTGTTATTGTTGTTGATTATCGTTGATGTATTGTCTAGTGTTTGACGTACTTGGCCTGTAGGCAGGATGATCCACTCACTAAGTATTTATGATAATACTTATGCATCTCTATTCCAATGTGATGCAGGTAACAGCAATGTTCTTCCGCGGAAAGAGACCGAGAGAAGAGGATGATGAGATTAGGAATTTGATTTTGGCTCTTTTGTTGTGGTTGACAAGGAATTCATGATTCTAGGGTGTTAGTCTTTATTTTAATAATGTAGCAAACCTGGTGTTTAGGTTGCTTATTCTTTATTGGTTTTATTGGTTATTGGTTTATTTGTGAACGATTATTTATGATTTAATATTATTGATTTTCTTTCTGAGAACTTCCGCATTGATAATTATTTATAAAAAAAAAAAAAGGGCTTGGTTGTTTCATTTTGGTATCAGAGCGAATACGGTTTTAGGACTGTTAGTATTGGATGAATTGGACTATGTGGTTAATTGATTATGTGAGTTAGTCAGTTAGTGGTCTAATCTCATCCTCTCGGTCTTCCAGTTTTCCGCGGTAAGTGAGTTGGATATTTGGTGTGTTGTGTTTTGTGTTTGTGTGTTGACTTTGCTCTTTTTCTGTACTTGGTGGTAGTGCAGAGAGATGGATGCAGGTCGTGGTCGTGGTCGCAGTGGAGCCCGTGGGGGGCAGAGGAGCTGGTCGCGGTGGGCAAGCAGCGGGTCGTGGAGGTCGGGGTGCTGGTCGTGGTGTGCCAGAGGATGAGGTCTCAGTGGAGAGTGCAGCGCCTAGTGTGGCGGCAGCGTCGGTGACACAGTCAGTTTCGTTGGCCGGTGGGTCTAACTCAGGTGCCAGTGGTGGCGTAGGAGCAGGAGCGGTTCCCGGTGGGGGCGCTGCTTTAGCTCAGGGAGAGTTGATTGTGGGGCTACTGACGCAGTTGTTGGCACGTCTTCCTCAGGCAGTTCCACAGCAGGCTCTGGTTGCACCTCCAGCGGCCGGGGCACAGGTTGGTGCCGGGGCACAGGTTGGTGCCGGTTTTGTTGAGCAGCAGGGTGTTGCGGTTGGGTATTCACCTTATCGTGAGATGATGAGGGAGATGCAGAGGATTGGCACGCCGATGTTTGAGGGCGGTGTTACTCCAGAGCAGGCTGACGAGTGGCGTTAGAGGTTAGAGAGGAACTTCGATTCAGTTCGTTGTCCAGAGCAGTTTCAGGTCGAGTTGGCAGTGCACTACCTTGGTGGTGATGCACATTTGTGGTGGAGGTCTGTTAGGACCAGGAGAGCGGTTTGGACTTGGGTCGACTTCGTTGAGGAGTTCAACCACAAGTTTTTCCCTCCGGAGGCTCGTGACAGACTGCAGTTGAGGTTTTTAGACTTGACTCAGGGTGAGAGGTCTGTTCGAGAGTACGATGCAGAGTTCTGCAGGTTGGTGGTTCACACTGGTGGTGAGCTGATTAGTGAGAGGGCGTTGATGTCGAGGTTTCTTCAGGGACTTCGGAGGAACATCAGGACTCAGTGCAGAGGTGGTATGTACCACACTAGAGCTGGTTTAGTGGAGTTGGCAGCTTCCATTGAGGAGGACTTGCGTGAGCCGGTGAGTTCGGCAGTTGTTCCAGTTGCAGTTGCTCCTGCTACCCATCCTCGGGGCCAGCAGCAGCATCAGCAGCGTAGAGGTTACAGTTCTGGTCATGGCAGGGGCGGTAGGCCTGCGCAGGGCCATAAGAGGAGAGCAGAGGAGATATCTGCTAGTAGCCCGAGTACGGGTGGTTGTTTTGGGTGTGGGAGTCTAGATCACAGAGTTGCGACTTGCCCCAAGAGGGCGGGATCCAGAGAGACTTCAGTGTGCTTCTATTGCAGGGAGCCAGGGCACATCAAGCCCATGTGTCCCAAGTTGCAGCAGAGGGCAGTGGCAGCAGCGATTCAGCCGTTGGCTATTAAGTCAGCAGCTCAGGTTGCAGCGTTGCAGTCAGGTGGAGCGCCGCGTGTTTACACTCCGGCAGAGGTGGGCCAGACCAGTCAGTCAGGCCAGATCACAGGTAAAATCTTGACTCAGACCTTTAAGTTCTTAAAGGTATAATTTTGGTGTTGTCTGTTTCCGTTATTTTGCTGTGATAGAGTTTAGAGGTTCTCAACACTTGTGGTGTGTGTAGGGACCTTGTTAGTTGGAGGTTTTGAGTCGCACGTGTTGTTTGACTCGGGAGCATCAAATTGCTTCATTACTCCGGAGAGAGCTGAGAGTAGTGGTATTCGGAGTAGCGATGGCGAGGCTTCAGGCTTTGTCAAGGTGGCCGGTGGTGGTTATCTGGCTACTTCGGGCAGAGCTAGAGCAGTGGATGTGCAGATTGCGGGGCAGTCTATGCCTGCGAATTTGGTCATCAGTCCTGTGGAGCTGTATGACGTGATTTTGGGGATGGACTGGTTATCTTTATACCGAGTTCATCTGGATTGCTACAGAGGTAGAGTGGTGTTTGAGCAGGATGCAGGGAAGTTGGTTTATCAGGGAGTGAGACCGACTTCGGGGAGTATAGTGATCTCAGCTATTCAGGCAGAGCAGTTGTTAGAGCGGGGCTGTGAATCCTATTTGGCGACGATTACTATGACGGAGTCTAGTGGTGAGGTGGTTTTGCAGGAAATTCAGGTTGTCCAGGATTTCGAGGATGTATTTCGGTCGCTGAAGGGATTGCCACCATCTCGGTCAGATCCTTTCACGATTGAGTTAGAGCCCGGGACAGCTCCGATATCGAAGACACCTTACAGGATGGCACCAGCAGATATGGCAGAGCTGAAGAAGCAGCAAGAGGACCTTTTGAGTAAAGGGTTCATCAGACCTAGTGTTTCGCCGTGGGGAGCGCCAGTCTTGTTTGTGAAAAAGAAGGATGGCAGTTTTCGGTTGTGCATTGATTACCGGGGACTTAATCGAGTCACAGTGAAGAACAGGTACCCACTTCCGAGGATCGATGAGTTGTTGGATCAGTTGAGAGGTGCTACTTGGTTCTCTAAGATTGACTTGGCATCGGGATATCACCAGATTCCGATAGATGAGGCAGATGTCCGGAAGACAGCTTTTCGGACGAGGTATGGGCATTTCGAGTTTGTGGTCATGCCTTTTGGTTTGACTAATGCGCCGGCAGCGTTCATGAGATTGATGAACGACGTGTTCAGGGAGTTTCTGGATGTGTTTGTCATCATTTTTATAGATGATATTTTGGTGTACTCGAGGAGTCCAGAGGAGCATGCGACGCATTTGAGGCTTGTGTTGGAGAAGCTTCGAGAGCAGAAGCTTTTTGCTAAGTTGAGCAAGTGCAGTTTTTGGCAGAGGGAGATGGGATTTCTTGGCCACATTGTTTCTGATAAGATTGAGGCCATCAGAGATTGGCCTAGACCGAGTAGTGCTACCGAGATCAGGAGTTTTCTGGGTTTAACAGGCTACTACAGGAGGTTCGTCAAGGGGTTTGCGAGTATGTCTCAGCCTATGACGAGGTTGACTGGCAAGGATGTGCCGTTTGTGTGGTCGCATGAGTGCGAGGAGAGCTTTGGGAAGCTCAAGGAGATGTTGACTAGTACACCAGTGTTCGCATTACCCGATCCGGGGAAGCCATATGTAGTGTACACAGATGCTTCAGGTGTAGGACTTGGTTGTGTTTTGATGCAGGAGGGCAGAGTGATTGCCTATGCTTCGAGGCAGTTGCAGGGCAGTGAGCGCAACCGTCCTACACATGATCTTGAGTTGGGAGCAGTGGTTTTTGCGCTCAAGATTTGGAGGTCTTATTTGTATGGTGGTAGAGTGCAGATCTTTACAGATCACAAGAGTCTACAGCATATCTTTACTCAGGCTTTGCTAAATGCGAGGCAGACGCGTTGGGTGGAGTTTCTGGCAGACTATGACCTGGATATTGTCTATCATCCGGGCAAGGCCAACTTGGTGGCAGATGCTTTGAGTCGACGGAGGGTTGATTCAGATAGACAGCGTGGTGTTGAGGCCTTGGTCAGCGAGATTAGTACATTGCGTCTTTGTGCTATTTCAGAGGAGCCTTTGGGTTTAGAGGCAGCTGATCAGGCAGATTTACTCAGTAGGATCAGAGTGGCGCAGCAGAGTGATCAGGGTTTGATCGATGCTTCGCAGGCAGTTGGTTCAGAGTATCAGGTCTCTTCGAATGGGACTATCTTGGTTCGTGGGCGAGTTTGTGTGCCCAAGGATGTGGAGTTGAGGCAGGAGGTTTTGAGAGAGGCTCATTCGAGCAAGTTTTCGATTCATCCGGGTGCAACCAAGATGTACCGTTACCTCAAACGGTATTATCATTGGGTTGGGATGAAGAGAGATGTGGCAGATTGGGTTGCGAGGTGCAACACTTGTTCTTTGGTTAAGGCAGAGCATCAGGTGCCTAGTGGTCTTTTCCAGAGTTTGCCCATTCCAGAGTGGAAGTGGGATATGATCACTATGGATTTTGTTGTGGGATTGCCTATCTCACGGACATTCGATGCTATTTGGGTCATTGTGGATCGCTTGACCAAATCAGCACATTTCTTGGCCATCAAGAAGACAGATGGAGCAGCTGTCTTAGCTAGGAAGTTTGTGCGAGAGATTGTGAGGCTGCATGGAGTGCCAGCCAGTATTGTGTCGGATAGAGATCCGAGGTTTGCTTCAGAGTTTTGGAGGGCATTTCAGACTGAGATGGGCACTAAGGTGCATATGAGTACAACATATCATCCGCAGACAGATGGGCAGTCAGAGAGGACTATTCAGACTTTGGAGGATCTGTTGAGGATGTGTGTACTGGATTGTGGTGGTCATTGGGCTGATCATCTGTGTTTGGCAGAGTTTGCTTATAACAACAGTGTTCAGTCTAGTATTGGCATGGCTCCTTATGAGGCTTTGTATGGGAGGCCATGCAGGACACCGTTATGCTGGACCCAAGTGGGGGAGCGCAGCATGTTTGGAGCTACTTTTGTTCAGGAGACGACGGAGAAGATCTGTGTCTTGAGGTTGAACATGAAGGAGGCTCAGGATAGACAGAGGAGTTATGCAGATAGGCGGCGACGCGTGCTTGAGTTTCAGGTGGGAGATAGAGTTTATCTCAAGATGGCTATGTTGAGGGGCCCTAACAGGTCCATAGCAGAGAACAAGCTCAGTTCGCGTTTTATGGGTCCGTTTCCAGTGGTGGAGCGAGTTGGGCTAGTGGCTTATCGGTTGGAGTTACCATCGATTATGTGATATCATCATATTTTACATGTTTTCACTAAGTATTTATTGGTGTTTTCAAGTGTTTTCAATAAGGTTTTATGCCTTTAGAGGTAGTTTTCTTGTATTTGTTGGTTTTGGAGTCTTAACAGGTTAAAACATCAAAAAGGGTTCAAAAAGGAGCAAAAGAGCCTCAAACCATGATCCATGCAAGTTTCCAAGTCAAGAGCCTCAACAAAACTCCATTTGTCCGATTCTCGCATTTGGACAGAACCGGAGCATCCGAAAGATGGCCACGGCCGGAGGTCTTTCCGACGTCAACAAATCATGATCTTGGTCTTGCTGGATAGATAATTGAGTCATGCATCACGGCGAAGTGGATTCAAGCCATTTGGATTAACCATCAGGGAGAAACTCATTTTCTACCGAGACATGTCCGGTTAGCGACAAGATGAAGCCCATGGAGGATCTCGCGTGTCTAATGGCCCAGAACACTGCGGTATAGGCCTTGGCTCGCTTGGGAAGAGGCTTAGCTATTATTTGGAGGCTTCCTTGGTGTGCGAGCCGAAATTGCACTACGATACTCTTAGTGTTTTTAGGGAGAGCCGGGAATTTCGTAAGTAAACACAAGGGTCGATCCAAACGATGGTTATTTTATTAGCTGTTGTGCGAGCTACAATGTGTGTGGCGTGTGCCTTTTTCTCTGTCCCCCCTCAAATAATGACTATCGGTTCCTATTTATAAGAGAATAGGAACCGACTTTTACAACCGACTTTACGCAAAAATGTAAACTTTCCTTTTCTGCTCGCGCCGACTCCGCAATAAATGTAAACTTTCCTTTGTGGCTCGCGCCGACTTCAGTTTAAGGAAAGTCTTTGATGGGCCTCGGCTCGAATCGCTCCGTCGGATGTTGGTTCGGCCCATCGAGAAGTTTCCGGCTGGCCTTTGGTTTGACGCCTGGCTCGGCCCGGTTTGGTGCGGTTCGGCCAGTGCGGTTCAGCTCGATCTTCCCCCATTTGCCCAATCCAAATGACGATGTCTCGGGGTGGAATCCGACCCCAACACTTGGCGCAATCCCGGCCCATTCACGTCGCAAAACTTCATGTCCAACTCATCGGAAAGTTTCCTTTTCCGGCACCTCATTACCCTAGGCGACTCCAGCCTATAAATACAAGTTTTTAGCCTCACGAAAAAGGTGTGTCTCGTGCAAGAGGAGAGTGGCCGTCAGAGAGAAGGAGAAGCCCTAGGAGCTCGCCATCTAGGAAGAGGAGAAGGAGGCGCCGCTCAAGTCTTGCACTTGCACAAAATCTTGTTCTTTACATTTTTGTTTCTTTTCCTTTTCTCTTCTAAGTTTTGTATTGGATTCAAGAGTTATCAAGGGAGATTTCGACTTGTTCTTCAACAGAGAAGCTTCTTCTATCCCTTATCTCTTACTTATACTTGTGATTATGATTTCAATCATGCTTTGCTTGTTTGATTGCACCATGTCCGAGTAGATTCATTTGTTAGGCGAGGTAAATCAATGAAACTTGTGTGATGTGATTGGCGGTTGCAATTGGGACTTTTATTCATGAACTAATCTTCACCTTTATTTGAACTTAATGCATGATTGCTTTACCGTACATCTAGCAATCTGATATAGGGTTGATACACTCTCCAAAAGCTTGTTGTATTGCCGGAACTAGTATTTGGTGAGCTACGCGTCTTAGGTAACGAAAGCTAACCTAAGGAGTCTAGTGAACTCTATCATTACTTGAACCATTAATGCATGATTATAGCTTGTAATAACCATCGAAAGTTGAGTCTATTAGGCTGATTAATCATAGTGGTTGGAGCCACGAAAGTGGAAAGACCATACCTTAGTGTTTTGTGTTCAAGATAGTTCATGATGAAATACCAATGCAATCATCACTTCATTACTTGTTTTCAAAGATTATCCTTTGTCTAACTCTTTCTTTTCTTGTTTACTTACTTGTCTTTGTTTTCCTTTCATTTTAGGTTCACCACAACAATATATTTTCCGTTCTAGCTACTCATCAATCACCACAAGTTTGAAGCGAGATCACACCCTCCTTGTGTTCGACCCCGACTACAACACCGCTGTGCACTTGCAGCTCATTTTGGTTGGGTTATAAATATTAAAACTTGAAGCTAAACCCACACCCCCACCAATTTTTTGGCGCCGTTGCCGGGGAGGCTGTTGCATTTCCTTCAAACTTTTTGATTGATTTTTAGACTAGTTCTTACTTTCTTGCACTTTACTTTCTGTTTTTCATAAAACCTTAAAAACTCATAAAAATTTTACTTGAATCTCTTCCTTTGTGTGTTTTAGGTGGAAGACAAGAAGACCTAACTCAAACAACACACTAGAAGAGAAAGAATGGGCTTGATGAGCTTTTATGCATTTCCCCCACCGGTTAGTCCGCACAAAGTGGAAGTGGACTACATTGATGGAAACTTTGTGTATCATGGCCAGCACGTCTATCAAGGAGCTCAATACCATCCTAAACAACATGTCTACCCTCAAGGAATCTGTCAAGTGAAGCTGCCTTTCACTTTCCCTCAAGCTGTTGCACCGGCTCAACAAGAAGAGAAGATAGATGTAGTCTTGGAAAGATACATGGAGGAGCAAAGGCAAATCAACAAGAACCTCTGTGAGAAGCTAGATCATGAGTTCACTGATCTTTGCAGCAAGTTTGAGTCTCTCTCCACTCTTGTCCAGAAGTTGGGGGTTTACACCGTCCTAACCGCGGAAGCCGTAAGGAAGCAAAATGAGGTAAACCCTCAAACATTTTCTAGTGCTGTCCTATCTAAGGAGAACCAGCTCGCCCTTGTCCCTACACCATCTCAAGAAGGAGAAAAAGAAGCTGATCCTACGGATAGCCAGAAACCGGAGCTGTTTCCAGGGAAGTCAAGAAGAGCTTACACCGGTGTGGTCATAGACTTTACGAGAAGCCGCATGTCACTAGGAAATATCCGACAAGATGTTTTCTATCAAAGCACCGACTTCAAGACAGCACCAAGAGAGATCAAACTACCACCAGATAAGACTTCTAACATGCCAAAGAAAGGAGCCATAATGCCTAAAGACGCCAAGGAGAGTGACCCCTATCCAAAACCGAAGGTGGCCATGAAACCGTCAACGCTGAAACATAAAGATGTCATCAAGGATATCTACTCGGTTTTGCTCCATACCTTGGACGAAAATGAAGCTGATGAGGAGCCTGATGGCGTACTTAAGTCCTTTACCAAGATGATAATCCTTACCCCTAAGGATCCGGACCCAAAAGAAGCTCATACCGCAAAGGAGAAGCTCATGAACACCTTAAAGCTCTTCCCGAGGGCATTTGTCTTCAAAGATGGCATAGGAGATGATCTTGGCGTGCCCAGACCACCAAGAAAGCCCCCTGAACCAGAGAATGGAGAATCTAAAGGGACCCCAAACCCTTTAGTTGAGCTCATCCACACCTAAAAGAAAAAGGAGTCAAGCTAAATGACTTAAAACAAAGCGCTTTGTGGGAGGCAACCCACATGGTTTTTATTTTCATTTTAAATTTTCATATCATTATTGCATGCATAACTACTTAGTTTTATTTTTTAGGAGTTTTTAAAATTGCATAAAAATACAAAAAAAATGTTTTTAGGATGAAGAACCAAAAGGAGACCAAAACAAGAAAGTGACCCACCCTTTGTTCCCACCCATGTCGAAGGCGAAATCTCCAATCAAGGTAAGTAACTTCTCCTCATGCATTCATTAAAAACCATCTTTGATCCTCACTTGATAAGCATTTGAACCTTGAACTCCATTAGTTACATTTAATGGTTTAAATTGCTTAATATTGATGGTTAATGAATGAGAATGAATCTTAACTTTTCAAACTCCAATTATGCATTGATTTCACTAATGATAAACTATTTCAGAACTTTGGGATCCCTAACCAAGACCCAACATGTTTTTATAGTTTATATCATATTCTCTTAGATTGTGAACTTCAAGTTGGTTACTTGGAGATCTCAGTCTAAGACCGGACTTAACAGTGATTTCAAGTGTTTTGCAAGGACTTAACTATTTGACAGGAGGGATATCAAGGAGAGTTGCTGAACCCAACCAAAACCACAAACCACATGGCGGTTTATAGGCGGTTTCAAAGGAGAACCAAACAAAGGAACAAAGAACATGGCGGGCACACTCTGAAATGATAATGGAGGATACAAGAATCACTTCGGTCGAAGAAAATCACAAAACGGTCGAGTATATTTCATGATATCCCACCCGGCGAGATTCTCTCGGCCAAACGGGTGCAAAGGAGGACAATCATCAACCATCTCCCAAACCACGTGACCGATGTCCACCAAACTTCACAGGCGGCTACAAAACACCATGTTGGTCGGCAAATCCAAAAGATAGGACGGAGGAATGTTGACGGATCAGGAGATATGCAAAGATGCCTCATCCGGTCGATAGCGGTGCACCCAAAGGCCGGCAAAACCGAAATCACGGCATGGAGACACCACCAGCTGGAGATGGATCCTTGGAGCTTTAAAATCATTATTCCAGAAGCAAATCAAGGAACGAACGAGCCAATCACAAAGAAGTCAAGAAAACTCTTCCCGGAGCCTAATTGACCACTTTGTGAAGGAACTCACAATGCACTCGTTCGTTTGACCTCCAACTTCACCAGTGGTCATAACATGTGGGGTTGGTCGATGGAATTTCAAGATAGGTCGAAGAATTCTTCATCATTTGCGCTGTGGTCTATTGCACTATCATCCGGTCGACCGAATGGCCCACCCAATGATGGATCTCCCAAACCGCTCGTTCGTTTGACCCCAAACTTCACCACTGTTCCTAAAATATGAGTTTGGTCGATGCAATTTCAATATGGGTCAGTAAAATCTTCACCGTTTGAGCTGTGGTTCATGGCACTCTTCTCGGGTCGACCAAATGAGCCCAACTCGACCAAAACGCCAACCGGCGAGAATCAGGCCCGGAAATTCAAAACTCACCGACCAATCATGTCTAAAGAGAAGCCCTATTCAGTTATCCGACACTGATCTTTATTACAATTGGTCATCACTTGGTAACATCATCCTAAACTTTCCCTTTTCAAATTTATTACATATTTTACCTCTCTTAATCTGATTTTTCTTACACCGGGACGGTGCAAGTTAAGTCTGGGGGGATTATACTAATAAGTTTGTTCATTTTGGCATTTTTGTTTGCATTGTTTTCTTTTCATCGAGTCGTTTTTATTGAGTCAAAACTTTTGTCGAGAATTATGACTTTATCTTGGACCTAACCATTGTTGTGCCTGTGTTTAAGTGACCATTGATCAGCTATTGGCATTTATTTCATCACATGTGCACCATGAGAGGATCGATCTACCAAAAACGTCCACATCTCCAAGGGCTTAAGAAGGATACATCTTTGACTCCGCACCTTAATGAACTTAACATTCTCGACTAGGGGCTTGGTTTTACAAAGGGCACGACTCCTCATCCTCACCAAATAGTGAAAGTCTATGTGAGTTCGGTTTCCCCTCTCTCTCCCCTTCAAATTTAAGAAAAAGCACCAAGGTCCAAGTAACCGGGGATTAGGTGGCAACCACCATCAATACTCGCGTCTATGGAAGACCTTTTGATTCAAGTAACCGGGGATTAGGTGGCTACAACCATCAATACTCGCGTCTATGGAAGATCCATCAAAAACCTCCACAAAGAGGAGAAGAAGTCGAATAAAAAAAATACTATGCTACCCTAAAAAAGGGATGAATCGACTTAAGAAGTGAGAAGAGAGAGGTGAAACAAGAGCCAAGACATGTGTTTTATCAAAAGAGGATGGGTAAGAATCTATAACCCCTTTGATCGATATTCCCTAGTTGAGACCACACCTTTAGAAACTAAAGGAGTCAAAGGTGGCGAATTTGGATGGCCTAAAGAGAAGTGGATTGCTTTGGGACAATTGCAAAACTCATGGTATGTACTTCCTTGTTCTTAATTCTCAATACCGCTGCTGATTTGTGTGGATTACTAAAACAAAGGTCAACATGGATTTCCAAAAGATTTGAGAGTTCTCACGTTTTCAAACCTCTTTTCCTTTCTTAGTTTGCTTGAGGACAAGCAAAGGCTAAGTCTGGGGGAGTTGATATCATCATTTTTACATGTTTTCACTAAGTATTTATTGGTGTTTTCAAGTGTTTTCAATAAGGTTTTATGCCTTTAGAGGTAGTTTTCTTGTATTTGTTGGTTTTGGAGTCTTAACAGGTTAAAACATCAAAAAGGGTTCGAAAAGGAGCAAAAGAGCCTCAAACCATGATCCATGCAAGTTTCCAAGTCAAGAGCCTCAACAAAACTCCATTTGTCCGATTCTCGCATTTGGACAGAACCGGAGCATCCGAAAGATGGCCACGTCCGGAGGTCTTTCCGACGTCAAAAAATCATGATCTTGGTCTTGATGGATAGATAATTGAGTCATGCATCATGGCGAAGTAGATTCAAGCCATGTGGATCAACCATCAGGGAGAAACTTATTTTCTACCGAGACATGTCCGGTTAGCGACAAGATGAAGCCCATGGAGGATCTCGCGTGTCTAATGGCCCAGAACACTGCGGTATAGGCCTTGGCTCGCTTGAGAAGAGGCTTAGATATTATTTGGAGGCTTCTTTGGCGCAATCCCGGCCCATTCACGTCGCAAAACTTCATGTCCAACTCATCGGAAAGTTTCCTTTTCCGGCACCTCATTACCCTAGGCGACTCCAGCCTATAAATACAAGTTTTTAGCCTCACGAAAAAGGTGTGTCTCGTGCAAGAGGAGAGTGACCGTCAGAGAGAAGGAGAAGCCCTAGGAGCTCGCCATCTAGGAAGAGGAGAAGGAGGCGCCGCTCAAGTCTTGCACTTGCACAAAATCTTGTTCTTTACATTTTTGTTTCTTTTCCTTTTCTCTTCTAAGTTTTGTATTGGATTCAAGAGTTATCAAGGGAGATTTCGACTTTTTCTTCAACAGAGAAGCTTCTTCTATCCCTTATCTCTTACTTATACTTGTGATTATGCTTTCAATCATGCTTTGCTTGTTTGATTGCACCATGTCCGAGTAGATTCATTTGTTAGGCGAGGTAAATCAATGAAACTTGTGTGATGTGATTGGCGGTTGCAATTGGGACTTTTATTCATGAACTAATCTTCACCTTTATTTGAACTTAATGCATGATTGCTTTACCGTACATCTAGCAATCTGATATAGGGTTGATACACTCTCCAAAAGCTTGTTGTATTGCCGGAACTAGTATTTGGTGAGCTACGCGTCTTAGGTAACGAAAGCTAACCTAAGGAGTCTAGTGAACTCTATCATTACTTGAACCATTAATGCATGATTATAGCTTGTAATAACCATCGAAAGTTGAGTCTATTAGGCTGATTAATCATAGTGGTTGGAGCCACGAAAGTGGAAAGACCATACCTTAGTGTTTTGTGTTCAAGATAGTTCATGATGAAATACCAATGCAATCATCACTTCATTACTTGTTTTCAAAGATTATCCTTTGCCTAACTCTTTCTTTTCTTGTTTACAACTCTCTTTTACTTACTTGTCTTTGTTTTCCTTTCATTTTAGGTTCACCACAACAATATATTTTCCGTTCTAGCTACTCATCAATCACCACAAGTTTGAAGCGAGATCACACCCTCCTTGTGTTCGACCCCGACTACAACACCGCTGTGCACTTGCAGCTCATTTTGGTTGGGTTATAAATATTAAAACTTGAAGCTAAACCCACGCCCCCACCATTTTGAGCGCCTTTCATAAGGTGTTTCATGTTTCTATGTTGAGGAGGTGTTTGCATCCTTCAGAGGAGTTAGTGGCAGAGATTCCAGAGGATCTTCAGCCAGATATGACAGTTCCGGCGGTTCCTGTGAGGATTCTTGAGAGGAGAGTCAAGGTTCTGCGGAACAAGAGAGTGCCATTGTTGAGAGTCTTGTGGGACTGTAGTGGCACAGAGGAGCAGACTTGGGAGCCAGAGGCAAAGATGAAGCTGAAACTCTAAAAGTGGTTCGTCAAGCAGGCTGTGGAGTGAGCTTCTTCATCTTTGTGGTTCTAGTCTTGTTTTTGGTTTTGTTGTTGTTGGTTTTGGATTTATGTATTTTCGTTTCGTTGTACGATATACATTTTTTGGAGTTATATGAGATGGAGTTTTGCCTCATATTTTGGTTTCGCGTTTTGGATGTTACAAGTTTCTTTGGCCGGTGGGGTCATTGAAAGTTTTTAGTCATATGTTGATACGCGTTTCAGTGTTATTACTCGTTTTATCTAGAGGCGGTGGGCCTTTAGAGTAGACGGTGGGTCTACTTTTGTTGGGACGGTGGGTGCCCGGCAGACTTATATTGGGGGTCGCTACCTCGGTATGAGTTGTTTTCGTGACGGTGGGTCACGGTTTGGATACTGTGGCGGTGGGCCGCAGTATAGATATTGTGGCGGTGGGCCGCAATATAGATATTGTGACAATGGGTTACGGTATTGAGAGTAATAATGTCTTGAAACATGCGTATAACATAGGACTGAAAATGTGAGTTTTGAGGTCTTGGAGAGACGTTTGTGTTGGGATTCGAGGACGAATCCAGTTTAGTGGGGGAGAATTGTAACATCCGCGAACCAGAAAGTTGTGTTAGAGTTTGTATCAGACGACATTAGGGATTCGGGAGTCGATCACATACGCTCTTTGAGGTGCGAATCGAGGATTGACTATACATGTTCTTGTTTGATTGTTGTACAGTTAGTTTAAGGTTCATTTATCTCGAAGAAAATGTGTGAAAAGCTTCTGAATGCTTAGTGTCGATCGACACCAAAGGGGTGTGTCGATCGCCACCGGTTTGAGAAATCAATTCCGGTTTAAGTCGATTGCGCGTTCGATTGTGGTTTGAGTTGGTGTGGTCTAGGGGTGTCGACCGACACCAAGGGAGGGTGTCGATCGACACCGGTTATTGTGAAATCGTCCGGTTTGATTCAAGTCGGCTGGTTTTGTTCCGGTTAAGGGTTTGGAAGCCCTAAGTCGCGATTTAAAACCCTGTGGCCGCGTGAGAAGTCACTTTTTCGAGAAAGAGAAGTTCCAGAGGCGTTTTGAGTGAAGGAGGTGATTTTCAGAGAGTTTTGTGGAGTTTCTGAGGCTTTGGGTTGTTGTTCTATCTTCCTTTCCTTTCTTTCAATCCTTTTCAAGGTGAGTGCGTGACTGTAGGTCCGTTAATCGTTAGAGACTGTGTGATTTCGGATTTGTATTGTGTTCTTGAGTTGTTTATGTTGGAAATCGTGTTTGGATTGTATTGGGGCGTTGAAAACCCTTTGATTATGTGTTTTGCGATTTTTCTATGTGATTTTCGTAGCTTCTGGTGTTTGGGCGTCGAGCTGGTGTCAACCGACACTCGATGGGTGTCGATCGACACTCAGGAGGCTGGCGTCGATCGACACCATAGAGGTGTCGGTCGACACCGACCTGGGTGGTCAGGAAACGTGTGTGTTTCCTGACAGTGAGTTGTTATTGTCGAGCTTTGTTATTGTTGTTGATTATCGTTGATGTATTGTCTAGTGTTTGACGTACTTGGCCAGTAGGCAGGATGATCCACTCACTAAGTATTTATGATAATATTTACGCATCTCTATTCCAATGTGATGCAGGTAACAGCAATGTTCTTCCGCGGAAAGAGACCGAGAGAAGAGGATGATGAGATTAGGAATTTGATTTTGGCTCTTTTGTTGTGGTTGACAAGGAATTCATGATTCTAGGGTGTTAGTCTTTATTTTAATAATGTAGCAAACCTGGTGTTTAGGTTGCTTATTCTTTATTGGTTTTATTGGTTATTGGTTTATTTGTGAACGATTATTTATGATTTAATATTATTGATTTTCTTTCTGAGAACTTCCGCATTGATAATTATTTATAAAAAAAAAAGGGCTTGGTTGTTTCAGCCAAGGTTTGCATTGTATTTGTAGCGGAAGAAGGGCGTTGTCAGGATGTAGAACTCGTCTGCTGTGACTTTGCTGGTTTCCGGTTTGCACTGTAGAGTGGTGGTGATGAGGCGGTGCACATAGCGGATTGCCGGATGAGAGATTCGTGAAACCTTTGATCGGGAAGCGAGGAACGGTTCATCAGTGAAGTGGGTCCAGTTGGAGAAATCATTATCACGAGTGAGGTGGTTGTCCTTGAAGTCATGAGAGGTCTCATTGGCGAAACCAAAGAGCTTGCAAATGGTGGCTATGGATATCCGACCACTTTGATCACCAATCGTG
Source organism: Erythrophleum ivorense (assembly GCA_026724425.1). NCBI lineage: Eukaryota > Viridiplantae > Streptophyta > Magnoliopsida > Fabales > Fabaceae > Erythrophleum > Erythrophleum ivorense. The sequence goes on along the minus strand of JAIUCV010001722.1, from coordinate 34,054 downwards.
AAGAAAAGTATCCCATTGCCGGCTGGCTGGTCATCATTGTTGTTGGGGAAGGCAAGAGTGACGGTGGAGAGGAAGTCCCTTGTAAGTTCTGTGTACTCCTTGCATTCTATCTTGAAAAACTTGCTCATTCCTAGCTTCTTTAGGTACCATATGACATCACTCCTGATGTTGAGGAGATCAAAAGAGTGATTATCCATTGTCACACATGGTTCAATGATGACTCTTTCCATTGCCTTTCCATACTCTCCATTGCATTGAATAGGTTGGTTGATAAACTTGACAAGGGGCTGATTATAGGAATCACTTGAATGCTCCTCGATCTCCTTGCCTTTTTCGTTGGTTTTGATTGCTGATTTCGATGTGGTTGCTCGTTCAGTGAGGCTTTGGTTTGCCTTTAGCTTGATTTGTTTCCTTGGTGGCTCTAAAGCGACATCCTTCTTCCTTATTGCCTCAGTTAGCTTTGTTCTTGCCATGGTACCTACAAAAATAAATTCTCACCAAGAGACATGAGTTTGTGTCCTTAAAGTTTGTTGGAAGAAAAGAGTAGGGGATAAGTATAATATCAACTCAAATCAAGCCTCATAAAACCAATCAAGTGAACAATCATCTTTTCAAGGTTCAAAATCCTAGCTATTTTCGGATTTACTGTTCATGCTATGATATAACTCAAAATTTCGAAATTCATAAGCTAATCATGCTGTAATAAAGTTATAAATCACAAATCCTAAAGATATTCTAGGTGTTTATCATTGAATCAAAGGTTTTGAATACCCAAAATAAGTTTTGTGAAAAGCTATTCAAAAATTGAAATTAGAATGTTATATTCTCTAAACCACATTGATTTCACACAAATAAGCTTAAGACAAGTCTATTAGGAGCAAAAATTTCAAGTCTAAACAAAAGCTTAGCCAAGAAACTCTCTCATATGTTTAGCAAAAGTTTTATAGTGTTAGCAAACTTTTCCTTGAATCCTTCCAAAGTTTCATCATTCAGCTTTTCCTGGAGGCGAATCCTAACTTTTGCAAATCCTTTAGTTTGCTTAACCTTCTTAATGGTCTCTGTCCCGGTCTTGTCCTTGATCGGTCCTTTTGGTGGATGTTTAAGTGATGCCGTAGTCTTACTTCTTGCTTCTGGGGCAAGTTGCTTGGGCTGGTGGGCAAGGTCTTTGCTGGGCAAGCTGGACAGGATTTTCTCTTCTTCTGGAGGCTTGGGGATGATCTTATTCTCTTGCACCATATCAACTGATGGGTTCTTTGTTGAACACATGGGGAAGAACATCTCTTTATTCACCTTGTTAAATGAGATCCTCCGGTTGGGAAAATCGAAAATGGCTCCAACGGTTGATAGAAAAGGGGTGCCAAGGATGAGGGGTGATGGGGATTAAAATTTTCCCAATTTCTACCCCTTTTCTGCAAGTGCACAGATCGAGAGTAGCAACGGGTATATCGAACACAAGGACCAGTTAGTGCACTACAAGGTATGAGATCAAGATTTAGCTAGGAAAGCAATATGAGTTTGGTTGTTGTCACGTTGAAAGCAAGTAAAGAAAGCAAGTAAACAAAGCAAATAAAGTTGTAAATCAATGGATGGAAAGCGCTAAGCAATAGGATAATCTCGGGATGAGTGATTCAAGCAAGCAAGTTCGATTTGTTAGGGATTTAAGAATGTGTACCACCTAGAACTCAAGACACTAATTTAGATATTTCCACTTCCGTGGCTCCGACCCCTATGTTGATCTATCTAATCGCTAAACTTTTGGTATGTCCTTAGATAATCAAACAAGCATTAATTCGATCAAGTCTCAATTGTTCACAACCTCTAGTAAATCAACTTCCGCAGTCTAAGAGAGATTGCCCACCAAATACTAGTTCAGGCGAATGATTCATCACTTCCGTGGCTCAAATCTACCTAGGATCATATGTTGATTGGCCAGATCAACACCAAGCAATGAACACAAGCAAAGGTGAAGAGTTTATGTAAACCCTAATTCTATATATCGATTATCAAGCAAGCATGAACACTATCCTTTGATTTCCTATCACTTAACAAGGTAACTACTCAGACATAGAGAAGGAAATCGAATTCATGTTCATAAGAACAGAGATCCGAGATCCTCTCTTGAAGGAGACAATGAAAGAAAGCAAAAACTATAAGAACTTTTATTGAATAATATTTTGTATTTCTATGTGTGGCTCTCTTCTTTTACAAGGCTAAAAAGATGTATTTATAATGCTTCAGAACTTGAAGGGCGGCTTGACCTAGGTCTTGGTCGAAATATAAGAGGCGGTGTAAGTTTGGGCTTGAAAACGTGCAAAACGGGCTTCGGAAACGAGCCGGGTCGAGCGGGGCGTGTCGTGGTAGAGCGGGGCGGTCGACCGGTCGGTCGGGCTGGTGCTCGGGTCGAGCTGGCGGTCGAACGGTCGCACGGGATGACGGTCGGGCGCGCGCGGGATGGTGAAAGGAGGTCGGGTCGGACGGGAGTCTTGGAAGCCCTGTCCGACCGGCTCGGTCGAGCGGATGGTCGACGTCTTGAAAGAAGGTCGGGTCGGACGGGAGCCTTGGAGGCCCTGTCCGACCGGCTCGGTCGACCGGTGTCCTCCTGCAGTTAAGGACGGTAGGGTCGGACGGGAGCCTTGGAGGCCCTGTCCGACCGGTTCGGTCGAGCGGTTGGTGTAGACGTCCGGTATTCGGCTGATTTGACACTCTTCACTAAAACGATCATATCTCCCATTCTACGTGGCCAAATTGCATGATTCCAATTGCGTTGTAAAGCTAACTCATGTAGGCATCGTGGCGAACTGGTTTAGGTGAAATACATTGAGTAGAATGTTTTTGGGGCTCCTCCAAAGTAAATGATAGTGCATGAGGCTGCTTTGAGGACTTTTTCCTTTGTTTTGCTCCAAATTGCATCTTTTGACCTGAAATGACTCTTGGCACTATATATGCATAAAAACTACCTTTTAAAGCAAAAAGCCACGGTAAAACCATGCATAAAGTATATAAAAACGATGTAAAAAGGGTGTAAAATAGAGGTATATCAACTCCCCCAGACTTAGATCTTTGCTTGTCCCCAAGCAAATAGAATCCAAATCAGAGAAAGAGGTTTGAAAACATGAAAACTCACTTATCCTTTGGCACTTGTATCTTCCATTGCTCTGCTTTCACTTGGAGCAAAACTAACTTTGAATCTAGCCTTCCCGTACTGACCTTAAGCTTAGCGAACCATACCGGACCCAACAAATCTCATCCAGCACTCCAAAATTTCCATTGTCAACTCCTTACAGTATTTAAAACGTGCGGTCTTTATCAAGGGAGTATTTATCACAGTGCATTGACTCTTACCCATCCAAGTGTTTGCCAAGACAGTCCTTTTTAGCACATCCAGTTCCATTCCTCTCTCTTTCTCTCTTTTCTTTTGAAGGATCGATCTTTCCCTACTTTTCTAGGGTATCATTTTATTTTTTCTATCGATCCTTCTTCCCTTTGAATTTTTTCTTTTCTGGGAATATCATAGGATAGGCATTTGCTTTTCCTTGTTTGAGTAGGTCTCCATAAGACAAGAAGGTGCAGACGTATGCATTCCTCTTGCTTACACGTTTTCCTTATGCTTAAAAGCTTTTGATTTTCATTTTGCAGATGAGAGAGAGGTGGACTGTTTCATTGGTGGACATGTCTCAACTAGACCGGGATGAGGAATCGGCTAATATGTATCTCAAGCCCCTTGACAAGAAAAATTAAAAGTTCAATTAGGTGGTGGAGTTGACTTTAGATTGTCCGGGTACCTTAGAAATCTTGCCAAATCAGTAGGTCGATCCACCCTCAGAGGTTCCGTTGGGCATTGTTCGGTGTCAATATTCGCCTTTGTGATCACAAGAGCTTTGGCATGCTATGGTAAGCTCCTAGGATAGATCATAGTTTCCTAACTTATTTTGACTCAATAAAACAGAAGTTTTGAAAAAGGTTGATAAGAGAAATAGATATAAGATGAAGACAAGACATGAACAAACGCATTAGTACCGACAATCCCCCCAGACTTAACTTGCACCGTCCCGGTGAAAGCAAATCCGATTAAGGGAGGTAAAAGAAAGAGGTAATAAGGCGTTTGTGAATTAGAGGAAAGATGTAACCTGATATGGTATTAGAAACCGAAGAATGGTGTGATGGATGATATGTCCAGCTACTGTGTTGCTCCATAATGTGGATGAGATCCCGGCTTAGATGGTCAAGTGCTGTTGCGCACCAGCAATGAGCTTTAAGGGCCGCCTGAGTGTAGGTGAAGGAGGATCATCATGTGGTAGAACAGCAAGTAGGCGTGGGATGTGATGTGGTATGGGATGAAATTGTGGTGGAATGATGGTGGGATAATATGCAAATGAGGTGGGATGGTATGCAATATGAGGTGGGATGGTATGCAAGTGAGGTGGGATGGTATGCAAGTGAGGTGGGATGGTATGCTAATGAGGTGAGATGGTATGCAAGTGAGGTGGGATGGTGGGTCGGCAAGAGGGGACACGGTCGATCGGGCGAGGCACCGGTCGATCGTCCTGGTCGACCCGACCATGGTGAGTGGAAGGACATGGCCTGAGACAAAGCCTTTTTGTGCGTGTCCCACCACGTCCTTGTTGATGATCAGGTGGTTCATGAGGAGATATGAACCGAGAATGTTTGATAGGAGTGAAAACGGGGACGGCATCATAGAAAACAGATTTGTTGACATTGGCAAGAGAGATGCGGCGGTTTGGCCAATCCATAATGGCACCAGCAGTTGCCAAGAATGATCTTCCGAGTATAATAGGCATGTCACTTCCTCCTTTGATATTCATGATATGAAAGTCCACCGGTATCTTTGTATCTCCAATTTCGAGCAAGATATCATAGACAACACCTCTAGGTTGTGCAATGGTGAGATCAGCAAGTCCAATGCTGATGTGTGAAGGTTGTAGGCGTGTGATCCCAAGGAGTTTGGCAGTGTGTGTGGGCATCAGGTTTATGCATGAACCAGAATCACAAATGTAGCTATCAAAGTATCTTCCATTGATTGTGCAGGGAATGGTAAACTGTCCTGGGTCTTCTACCTTGTAGAGGGTTCTGAAAGATGGTTGCTTCTTAGCTTTCTCAAATGGCTCCTGAATCTCTTCTGGGGTCTCTTTGCAGTTGTGGAAAAAGTTGGTGAGTGGGTGGTTCTTCCAGGCTTCATGAAAGGTCATGCTCGCTGGAAGTGTTTGGACAAAGCGGTTGAATTCAGCTAGCTTCTCTCGGGAGATGGGGTTGCTGTACCACTTGGGAGGAGGTGTAGAGGGCGGAGATGGGGGTAGGGTTGCTGCATAAGATGACATAGAGAGGCGGGCTCGCCTAAAGAGTTGCTTAATCTCATCCTTGGTTTCTTTGCTACTAAAGAAAAACTCAACCAAATCATGGTTGTTCCAAGCTTCTTCAAAGGGGACATAGAATGGTATGGACTTCACCTTCTTGTTAAACTCCTTGAGCTTCTCTGGGCTTATCTTAGTAGGATCGATGGGATCATAATAGAATGAATCCTCTAGTTCATCCAGGATGGTTCTCTTTCTTGAAATGCCGGTGATTCTAGGAAGGGCGAGTGTGCGAGCTGGAGGTGGAGAGAATCGCGGATCAGGTTGCTGTGGACTGGTTTCACTTCCTCTAGAGCTTGAATTGCTGTTAAAACTCTGTTTCTCTTCTTCATCATCTTCATAGTCTTCCTCATACTCTTGATCTTCTTCTTCTTTTCTTACTAGATGTGATGAGTTTTCCTTGGAGATTACTGTGATGACATTGCAAGGGAAAGGAGGTGGTTTGGGTATGGGGCGTCTTTCTCTCTGGTTCTTAGAGAAAAGAGATCCTTCTACAACTGACAGCCGGTTATAGATGATTCCAAGATGTTTGTAATTGTCATCATTGAAGCTATGGGCATCAATGCTCTTGCTGAGTAGCTCGTGGTGTTTTGAAGCAACATCTAGCTTGACAAGGTTGAGTGATCGATCATGGTCTTCCTTGAGTTGCTTGATATCTTTGTCAAGCTTGATAACTTGGTTAAAAAGAACATCCATCTTTTCTCCAAGGGTGAGCTGAACATATTCGATCTTCTTCTCCATCTCTCTTGTACTTGTGACTTGATAGTCAAGGTACTCTTGTAGCATCTCTTCAAGCTTGGTTAGGTGTGGGCTGTGGGGTAATCCTTCTGTGGCTTGGGGTAGCTGCTCAATGTGCGGTGGAGGTTGGTGGTTTCTATAGGGCGGGTGGTAGGGTTTGAGTAGCGGTACATAGGGTTGTCCACGGGCAAACTTGTCGAGGAAAGCTTCCTTGTATCTTCTCCATGTCTTGAAATCATGTTGGGCAGAAAATCTAACCCACTCTTGAGCTCGGCCAGCTAGGGATGTTTGGAACAAGCTGATCTTCTTTGGGTTCTCTCCCAAACCATAGTAATCACAGAGATTTTCGAAATTCTCAACATGTTCTTGAGCACACTCCGATATGAAGTCATGGAAAGGATCTCTTACTACATACTTGATCAGGTCGCCATTGATGGACTCCAGTGGTAAAGAGGCATCATCTTCTTCTTCATAGGATTGGTTGTGGTGAGGGTAAGAGTTTTGGTTATACTTGGATTTGAAAGGTGGGTTCCTGCTGAACCTCTTCAAGAAAGCTTCTCTGCAGTCTAACCAAGTGTTGATCTGAAAAGGGGGAGAGTATTGCGCCCACTCAAGAGCTCTCCCAGCTAAGGACATGCTGAATAGCATTAGCTTCTTCTCAAAATCGAAAATTCCATAAGAATCACAAAGACCTTCAAAGTGATCAATGTGTTCTAGTGCATACTCATTGTAGAGATCATGGAATTTGTCTCTCTTCACAAACTCAATCAGCTCTGGATCTATTTCTTCTTCTGGTGAGGCTAGAAGGTGTTCTTCTCTTTCATAGTAGGCTTGGCTAGACGTCTCCAGTTCGGCCGCATTAGGGTAGGGGAGAAGGTTCTTCTTGGTGTTCAAGGGTGCTAGTCCGGGAGGACTACTGCGAGAATCCCATGAAGGTGAAATAGCTGGAGGGTTTGACATCCTCTTCTTTGTTGGACTGTCTCTAGGAGGAGATATGTGGCGTATTGGAATCGCCCTTATAGGACTAGGATTTCTCAAATCCTCTTCCATCTAGGAGAAAAACTTAAAACCTGAAAAATCAAAAACAAAAAAAAGGAAAAACAAGATTAAATAACTTAAAACAGGAAAAACCTAAACTATATCTCTTTCAAGAACTTGTAGGCACGATAATGGTCCCCGGCAATGGCGCCAAAAAGCTTGATGGGGATTAAACTTTTCCCAATTTCTACCCCTTTTCTGCAAGTGCACAGATCGAGAGTAGCAACGAGTATATCGAACACAAGGACCAGTTAGTGCACTACAAGGTATGAGATCGAGATTTAGCTAGGAAAGCAATATGAGTTTGGTTGTTGTCAGGTTGAAAGCAAGTAAAGAAAGCAAGTAAACAAAGCAAATAAAGTTGTAAATCAATGGATGGAAAGCGCTAAGCAATAGGATAATCTCGGGATGAGTGATTCAAGCAAGCAAGTTCGATTTGTTAGGGATTTAAGAATGTGTACCACCTAGAACTTAAGACACTAATTTAGATCTTTCCACTTCCGTGGCTCCGACCCCTATGTTGATCTATCTAATCGCTAAACTTTTGGTATGTCCTTAGATAATCAAACAAGCATTAATTCGATCAAGTCTCAATTGTTCACAACCTCTAGTAAATCAACTTCCGCAGTCTAAGAGAGATTTCCCACCAAATACTAGTTCATGCGAATGATTCATCACTTCCGTGGCTCAAATCTACCTAGGATCATATGTTGATTGGCCAGATCAACACCAAGCAATGAACACAAGCAAAGGTGAAGAGTTTATGTAAACCCTAATTCTATATATCGATTATCAAGCAAGCATGAACACTATCCTTTGATTTCCTATCACTTAACAAGGTAACTACTCAGACATAGAGAAGGAAATCGAATTCATGTTCATAAGAACAGAGATCCGAGATCCTCTCTTGAAGGAGACAATGAAAGAAAGCAAAAACTATAAGAACTTTTATTGAATAATATTTTGTATTTCTATGTGTGGCTCTCTTCTTTTACAAGGCTAAAAAGATGTATTTATAATGCTTCAGAACTTGAAGGGCGGCTTGACCTAGGTCTTGGTCGAAATATAAGAGGCGGTGTAAGTTTGGGCTTGAAAACGTGCAAAACGGGCTTCGGAAACGAGCCGGGTCGAGCGGGGCGTGTCGTGGTCGAGCGGGGCGGTAGACCGGTCGGTCGGGCTGGTGCTCGGGTCGAGCTGGCGGTCAAACGGTCGCACGGGATGACGGTCAGGCGCGCGCGGGATGGTGAAAGGAGGTCGGGTCGGACGGGAGCCTTGGAGGCCCTGTCCGACCGGCTCGGTCGAGCGGATGGTCGACGTCTTGAAAGAAGGCCGGCTCGGACGGGAGCCTTGGAGGCCCTGTCCAACCGGCTCGGTCGACCGGTGTCCTCCTGCAGTTAAGGACGGTCGGGTCGGACGGGAGCCTTGGAGGCCCTGTCCGACCGGTTCGGTCGAGCGGTTGGTGTAGACGTCCGGTTTTCGGCTGATTTGACACTCTTCACTAAAACGATCATATCTCCCATTCTACGTGGCCAAATTGCATGATTCCAATTGCGTTGTAAAGCTAACTCATGTAGGCATCGCGGCGAACTGGTTTAGGTTAAATCCATTGAGTAGAATGTTTTTGGGGCTCCTCCAAAGTAAATGATAGTGCATGAGGCTGCTTTGAGGACCTTTTCCTTTGTTTTGCTCCAAATTGCATCTTTTGACCTGAAATGACTCTTGGCACTATATATGCATAAAAACTACCTTTTAAAGCAAAAAGACACGGTAAAACCATGCATAAAGTATATAAAAACGATGTAAAAAGGGTGTAAAATAGAGGTATATCAAGGGGTCTATGGCTACTTTCTCTCATTTCCACTATTTGAAAGTCGGTAGGAATAGAACAGTTCCCAAGTCGTAACATCACGTCCGGGATGAAACCATAAGGTGTTTGCGAGAATGAATCGGCATAGTTGATAGAGTTGGATGAAGGTTGGATGTTGGTAAGGCCTATCTTGTCTGCAATCTTCTTTGACATGATGTTGACATTAGCTCCTGTGTCACAAAGAGAATCGGTGAGATCAACTTCATTAATAGAACATGGAACTACAAACTTCCCAGAGTTATTCGCCTTTGGAATGATCTTGGGGAAAAGGCGTCTTTTCCTTGCACGGTTGGACAGGATAGATTTCTTCAGGCCAGGTCATACAGTCATACTTAGGTGGGGAGAGCTTCCATTTGGGGGTAGAATCCTCAAACTTCTTTTCTATTGTAGCGGAGTTGCAAAAAGATTTCTTGGACTCCATCTCTTGTTTTTTAACTGCTTATGCGGTTTGAGCGGCTTGTACTTCCAATTTCTTGACATGAGCGGCAATGGCATCATATTTGGCATGGAGATCATTGAACAAAGTGTCCATATTCTCATTCATCTCCTTGTTGTTCCTCTTTTGACCTTCCATGATCTGTTGAAACATTCCCTCGAACTTGTTGTTTGGCTGGGCTAAAGGAGGTTGGCTGGAGGGTAAACCATATGGTTCCTTTGGTGGGTATGGTGCTCTTTGGTCATAGTTCGGCCTAGGTCGAAACTGATTTCCTTGCTGCTGGAAACGATCTCCATAGGGTTGGAAGGGTGGTCTCTACTCCTTGAATCGATCCAATGCCTCATAGAATGATTCGAATGCTCCTTGGCGAACCAGAGATCTTGTTTCTAACAGTAATTGATCTTTGCTTAGTGTAGAAATGGTTGATGAATGCTGCCTTGTACTCGTCCCAAGTAGTGATCGAATGGGCAGGAAGAGACTTTAACCATCTAAGGGCTTTGTCGCCAAGAAAAAATGAGAAAATTTTGCACTTTAGGTAGTCGGCTGAGACTCCATTGGCTCGGGTGGTGCTGCAAATTTCTTCAAAGTTATCTATGTGATCAAGCGGGTGCTCAGCTGGTAGGCCATGAAACTGGTTTTACTTAACCAATGCTATGATTTGAGGCTTGATCTCATAGTCATTCCTCTGAGGTGGAGGTGGGTGGATCGGATTTCGATCTGTAAAGAAGGCATCAGCGGAGTCATAGTCTCCAATGGTTGGGTTGTTAGCTTGAGGTTGTGCATCAACTTCCCCAGCAGGAGGTTGTGGTGCTAAGGGTGGAGGTGGATCTCTCCCTTCAGCTACAGCTCTAGCTACTGCTGCATCATGAGTGGCTTGGGCCATCTCTTGAGTTCTTTGTCTTCTAAGTGTCTTTTCAAGTCGGTCGATTTCAGCAACTGGTTCAACTAGATTGTCCCTATTAGACTGTCTAGTCATGCACCTGAAAAACAAAAGAAGAAAACCAATGAAAAGTAAGATAAACTAGAAAAACCAAAAGCAGAAAAAAAATGAAAATGCAAGAAAAGAATGAAATCCTAGAATGAAAATGCCAGAAAACAATAAAATCCTAGACTAGATCCTAATCGAGATTCAAAGGTACTGCTGCAGTCCCCGGCAACGGCGCCAAAAACTTGATGTGTGGTCAGGTTTTACCGACTTTTTAAATCCTGCAAGTGCACAGATCGCAGAAGTACGGGTTATCGAACATAAGGACTGGCTAAAACGAATACACTTTAAATCTATGGAGTTCGGATCAAGCTAGAATAAGATAAAGGATGATTGGTTGGTGATCTAATAACTAAATACTAAGGCTAAGAAATCGAGGTTGTAAAGCAATGAAAGAAAGGCGTTAGGTCTCTAGGGGCTAATTCGCAGAGAAGCAAGCAATGATCAGTTCGATGATAGATATGAATCAATTTAGGGATGATGGGTAGATCCGTCTAGAACACAAAACACGAAAATAAGTCTTTCCACTTCCGTGGCTCCGACTCCTATGGTAACTTATCTCATCGCTAAACTTTCGGTATCTCCTTAGATAGTTAATCAAGCATTAAATCGTTCAAGTTCGGATACAGTTCACTAGGCTTAGTAAATCAACTTCCGCAGTTTAAGAAACCTAGCTTGTCAAAGAATAGGTCCGGCGAATGATACACACTACAAGAAATATAGGCCATTTGCGACGGAAATTCCCGTCGCAATTCCGTCGCAAATGACGATTTGCGACGGAATTGCGAGACAAAAATTTTCGTCGCAAATTGTTCCTCGCAATGACTTTTCCGTCGCAACTTCGTCGCAAATTTGCGATGGAAGCTTCTCCGTTATTTCCATCGCAAATTTGCGACGGATTTACGGCCATATTTATTCAGTCGCAATTTGGCGATCGATTTGCGAGAGATTTTAATCCATCGCAAACTTGCGATGGACATAACTCCGTCGCAATCCATCGCAAGTTTGCGACGGAATACGGTCCATCGCAATCCGTCGCAAACGTGCGACGAAATTGAATCCGTCGCAAATTTGCGACGGAATAGAATCCATCGCAAGTTTGCGACAGAATCAATCCATTGCAAACTTGCGAGGGGATTGATTCCGTCGCAAACTTGCGACTCAAACTATCCATCGCAAACTTGGTTTTTAATTATTAAATTGGTTTTTTAATTTATTTTTTTTAATAAATAAATAAATTAAAATTTTTTGAAAATCATAATTAAATTTAATTTAATTTTAATTCAAATATCATTAAACAAAAATATTCATAAATAACACAAAAAAACAATAAAACGAAAACTAAAAATCGACGGATGGTTTCTCTGGTTCCGCCCTCGGTTTGCTGCTGGTTTTGACGCAAACGGCTCATAATCTCCTTGAGCTTCGGATCCGAGTTGCCCAAGTAGTCGAAGATCTCTTCGAACGCCGCAACCTTCGTCTTTGTTGTAGTCAATTATGTCTTTGTTGCAGTCAATTCCTCCTTCAACACACAACCTCGTTGGGATCCGGGAACTGACTCGAAGCGGAACCGAAACATAACCGCTCCCAAGATCGATTTGGGATTGAAGAGAACCAACCCCCCAAATCTTCCCCTTTCTACCGGGAGTGGACTGAAAAACCAAAAAAAACATTGAAATTAAGAAGCCAACAATATACATAAGAATAAAAATAATTTAAACTAAAAAAATGATACAAATTTACCTGAAGAAAAACCTTGTTCTTCACGGCCACGGAAGAACAAGAAGCGACGCTCTAGGGATCATCATTCTGAGTCAACTCTTGTAGTTTTGAGTTAACGTCGTTGTAGAGCTCCTCATAATCGTCATCCAGGAAAGTGCCATCCGGATTCCGTTTGGCATACGCGAGAACTGTCAGCAAATCCGTCTCTGATTCCCCTTGTTCCTCAGCCTATAAAATAAATTTTGATTTCATAAAAATGATAAGAATTATAAATGGTACAAAAAATATTGTTAAAAAATAATTAGAAAAAAACTTACAAGCATTCGGCCGCGGGCTACGTAAGAAGTTCGGCCGGATCGATGTTTAGAATTTTTGCTCTTCCCTCGAGCGGACTTACTGTTGTCACTCCGTTTCCGGTGATCAGGATCCAACCAGTAAGCAACCGAGCCCTCCCACACATTCTGATCAAAGTGAAGTGGCTTGGCAGCATCACCCTTCGCCAACCACGACTTCTTCCATCGATGTACCATATCGGGTAACCGATCATGGACTTTCGCGCAGAACTCTTGGTAAACCCTCTCGGTAATGCCAGACTCCCAGTGATACTTGCGCTTGAAAAAAAAAATCAAAAAACAATAATATAATGTTAGTGATCAGCAATAAGAAAATATTTTTAAAAATTAATAAAAAAATATATTAAAACTTACAGCAAAAGTAGAGAACCAACGTTGAAGAACGGGTTCCTTCACATCCTTCCACCGGGCAAAAGCATCTTGGTAATCTTTTTCAAAGATTTCCGTAACTGCTGAAGCGACGGACGAATACACTTTAACATTTTAAATTGTATAATATAAAATAAAACAAAAACTAAAAAAAATTAAAAATTACATACCATAAAGTTCTCGGTGGGCGGTGTGGATGAAGATGACGGAGGAGATCATGACCGGGCTCCTCTAAAATCTGCCTCATGGCCGCATAAAATGGGGCTCTAGCGGCCTCAACCGCGGCCTCAACTGCGGCTGGCTGACGAGGTGGGGAAGGAGACCGAGACCGTACCCGCTGCTGCTGCTCCCGTCTCGTAGAACCATGGGAACTACTAGAAGGGTGCCCGTGACTACTCACGGGAACGGAACAACCACCACGGGAACCCCCGGAACCAGCACGGCCCCCGGATCCTCCCTGACTCAGGAACTCCTGGTAAGTGTTTTGCTGCTCCATCTGCAATAAATTAAAAAAGTAAAATTAAAAGTAACAATAATAATTGTACAAAAAAAAAAATACACTAATAATTAATAATTATTCTAATAATCACACAATTGTATAAAAATTACTCTAACATTAAAATAAAACAATACTAAAACTAATCTAATATTACATCAACAAATTAAATTCTAGAAACTAAAATAGTTAGGAACATTCTAAATTCTAAAACTAATATAATAACATTTCCAAACAATCTATCAAATATAATCACATTAGTAATATAATCACATTCTAAAATTCTAAATTCTAAAACTAATCTAATTTAATTATCTAACAATCTAACAAACTAATCAACAATCTAACCTAAACTAATTATCTAACTAATTCATGTAGCTAATTTTATCTAACAATAGTAACATTCAAAATTCTCATTCAAAATTCTAAAACTAATATAATCACAAATTATCAAACAATCTAACTAATATACTCACACTACTAATATAATCACATTCTAAAATTCTAAATACTAAAACTATTCTAATTTAATTATCTAACAATCTAATAAACTAATTCTAACAATCTAACAATCTAACAAATTCTAAATCAGTAAAAAAAAAAAAAAAATTCAGGTGAAGAGATAACCAGAGAGCGGCGGCGGCGGGAAGAAGCCGGCGGGAAGGGAAGAAGGCGGCGGCGGCGGTCGGGAAGGAGGCGCCGGTGACGGAGAAGAAGAAGTTGTCTGCGGCGGCGGATCTGCGGTCCGGCAGCGGATGACCGGATCTGCTGGCCGCGGGTCGGGAAGAAGGCGGCGGCCGGGAAGAAGGCGCCGGTGGCAGGGGGAGAAGAAGAAGGCAGCGCCGGGCGGAGAGGAAGAAGACAGCGCCGGCGGAGAAGAAGAAAACAGCGCCTGGCGGAGGCGAAGAACTCACGGCCGATTGGAGAAGAAGACGGAGCGGCGAGAAATTTTCGGGAAGAGGGGGTCGGTTTGAGCTTCGCTCAAACCCGACGCTAAAACCCCATTCCATCACAATTCCCTCACAAAAGTGCGATGGATTTGCGATGGAAACTTAGGGTTTAGGTTTTAGGGTTTACGGATTTGATAACGGAGTAATAAGGGTTTAGATATTAAATATATATGCTTTTTAGTAGATGAATTTGTGAATATGAATATAGCTATTGAACATTCATACATATATATATATACATGGTCGATGTTTGAACAAAACCGTTTCTAATGTTATATACGTCGTAAGCTTCAGTGAGCTTGATATGTACGTAGTTCAAGAGAAACGTATTTTATTTAGTAAAAAGCTTTTAGGGTTTAATTAAACAGTACATAATAAGATTATATTACCCAAAAACCTTGTTATCAGAAATACGAGGTAACCCTAAACCCTAAAACTTGAGTTTCCATCTGTATTCCGTCGCAAATATGCGAGGGAATTGCGATGGAAAGCTAAAAATTTAACAATCCATCGCAAATCCGTCGTAAGATTGCGATGGAATTGCGATGGGTACATAACTTTTTTTAATATCTATCGCAATTCCATCGCAATCTTGCGACGGATTTGCGATGGATACCAAATTTTTTATGTTTCCATCGCAATTCCATCGCAATTCTCCACTAGATTTGACGTCCCCCGGGTGGCTTTTTGTTCCAACCACGGCCACTGTTGTTTTCGATATCCCCCTAATCGTTCCCGGAACCCGAAGCTGCTTTGTTATCAATTCCCAGTTTCCGGCAGAGGATGAACTGGTGGAAGGTTTCAAGTGTTTGATTATAGTATTTGAATCTACCGTCATCCTTCTTACCCCAAGAAGATCCACCGTCATCTTTCTTACCTCAAGAAGATCCGCCGTCATCGTACTTACCCCATGTTGATCCGCCGTCATCTTTTTTACCCCTAGAATGAAGATCCATGATCAACATGGGATACAAATTAGGATGACGGAGGATCAACATGGGGTAAGAAGGATGACGGTGAATCTTCTTGATCAGGTAAGAAAGATGACGGTGGATCTTCTTGGGGTAAGAAGGATGACGGTGGATTCAAATACTATAATCAAACACTAGAAAGCCTTCCACCAGTTCATCCTCTGCCGGAAACTGGGAAATGATAACAAAGCAGCTTGGGGTTCCGGGAACGATCAGGGGGATATCGGAAACAACAGTGACGGCGGCTGGAACAAAAAGCCACCCGGTGACGTCAAATCTAGAAGACAAGCCGATAACGCATTGGTCGCTGAAACAAACTCAAAATCGCCGTCATCAAGTGGCTCAGTGTGGGGAACTAGAGACAAACCTGCATGGTTAAAAATGTTATCCTGCAATGACTTTTGTGTAGTCTTGTAAGTAAAAAGTTTGCGATGGAGTGACAACATATGTAAAATACGAACAACTGGAAATACAAATTAAGAAAAACCTTAAAATTAATGAAAGTCAAGATTATCATCATTTTCATCGTCATTTTAGATACGTAAGAGTTTCCACTGTGCTCCTGTTTTTCTTCATCAGTCGCAGACTCTTCGAATTCATCGGCTTCTCCATCTTCACTTGAATCGTCAACGACGTCTTCAACTTCTCTGTTCTCGGGGTTAACGTGTATGATATTTTCGGTGGATTCGATCGGGTTTGAAACTTCTGCAACTCTGTCATGCTGCATGGCTATTCCATCGCAATAAGTTAGGTAAACTCAATTAACACGTGCGTACCTAACCGGTCCGCATGTCGGCCACCAACTTTTCCTCGCAAATCTGTCGCAATCTTGCGACGGATTTGCGACGACACACTTTGCGACGAAAACTCGTACCCGCAAATCCTTCGCAAACTTGCGATGGTAGTTTTCCATCGCAATTCCGTCGCAAATTTGTGACGGAATTGCGACGGATTCTTCTTGACTCGCAATTCCGTCGCAAATCAGTCGCAAGTTTGCGACGGAACGTTGTCCGTCGCAAATTTGCGACTGATTTGCGATGGTTTCTTTTTCTGTCGCAAGTCCGACGCAAATCCATCGCAAAATTGCGATGGAAATATTTCCGTCGCAAAGTTCCGTCGCAAAACCGCTGTTTTCTTGTAGTGACAGCACTTCCGTGGCTCAAATCAACTTAGGATCGGATTGCTAGATGCGCGGTAAAGCAATCAGCATTAATAAGTGAACAAAACGAGACAAAGACTCTAATGATATCCCTAAAAGTTCATCGAAATCATAGATCAAGCAAACAACTCATTGAATTAGTAACCCTAGCAACCTAACAAGTGAATTACTCAGACATGATCAAAGTAACAACACAAAGAGATGGAGAAAGCATGATAATAGATAAAGGTTCAGAAATCTTCTCCAAATTGTAGTGATGAGGAGAGATCTTCTCCTTGAAATCTCTAGAACAAAAGTAGATCTATAAAAACTCTAATACAATGCGGCTCTGCGGCTCTCTTCTTTCTAAGGAGGCTAAAAAGGTATATTTATAGTGCTAGGTCTTCCAGGGGTCGAGATTAGGTAAACGGGCCGAGTAAATCACGAAAACGCGCAAAACGGGCCTTAGTCGGCTAAGGCGGGTCGAGCGAGAAAGGCGGCGGTCGAGCGGGGCAGTCGAACGGTCGGTCGGGATGGTGGTCCGGTCGAGCTGGGCGGTCGAGCGCGCACAGGATGGTGAAAAGAAGTCGGGTCGGACGAGGGCCATGGAGTCCCTGTCCGACCGGCTCGGTTGACCGGATTGGTCGTCGTCATGAAGGAAGGTCGGGTCGGACGAGGGCCATGGAGTCCCTGTCCGACCGGCCTCGGTCGAGCGGCTTTGATGATGTCCGGTTTTCGGCTCTTTTGACACTCTTCACTAAAACGATCATATCTTCCATTCTACACGGACAAATTGCATGATTCCAATTGCGTTGGAAAACTAACTCATGTAGGCATCGCGGCGAACTAGTTTTAGTGAAATTGATTGAGTAGAATGTTTTTGGGGCTCTTCCAAAGTTGATGCTGTATTGTGGAGCGGCATAAAGTCCAAATCCTGTGGTTTTGCTCCAAAATGCATCTTTCGACCTGTTTAGACTCTTAGTACTATAAATCCACAAAAACTACCTTTTTAGATCAAAAAGCCTTTAAAAACCTTATAAAAATCATATTAAAACCATATAAAAAGGGTACAAAATAGAGGTATATCATACCTCAACCTTCAGCCAAGCGTTGTATAACCAGAGACAAACCTGCATGGTTAAAAATGTTATCCTGCAATGACTTTTGTGTAGTCTTGTAAGTAAAAAGTTTGCGATGGAGTGACAACATATGTAAAATACTAACAACTGGAAATACAAATTAAGAAAAACCTTAAAATTAATCAAAGTCAAGATTATCATCATTTTCATCGTCATTTTAGATACGTAAGAGTTTTCACTGTGCTCCCGTTCTTCTTCATCAGTCGCAGACTCTTCGAATTCATTGGCTTCTCCATCTTCACTTGAATCGTCAACGACGTCTTCAACTTTTCTGTTCTCGGGGTTAACGTGTATGATATTTTCTGTGGATTCGATCGGTTTTGAAACTTCTGCAACTCTGTCATGCTGCATGGCCACTTCATCGTCTAAACCAACTACATAACCTCGTGGATTAACCTTTATGACCGATAACCAAGTCTCCCGTCTTTGCCTAACTCGAGGATAAGGAATGAAACACACTTGCTCTGCCTGCGATGCAATGATGAAGGGTTCGAATTTGGAAAATTTCCGGTTTGCATTTACATCGGTGACACCTACCGTCTCGTTTCTGCGAACCCCTCGACCTGGTGTCGGATCATACCAATCACATTTGAACATAATACATTTCAAGTTGATAATTCCTGGTATGTGACCTCGATGATCTCTTGCAAAACTCCATAGAATTCTGTTTCGCCCGGGACATAAATACCATAATTTGCGGTCGACTTCCGCATGCCATGTTTGTACGTATGGAAAATGTACCCGCGAGTACAGTACATTGGTGCTGTAGTGATCTTTCATATTGGAGAGTTCACAATCTCATGCAGCCACATCGGTATTTGTTCCGGATGACAACCCTCTCTCACCTATATACAAACAAATGGTACATTAATTTTATATATATAGTGGTAGGTTTTACTTTATATATCACTAATTTGAAGAGAACTTACATAGTATTTTAACCATCCAGCAAAGTCACGTTCTTTGTAACACTCATACTCATGCTCTTGTAAACCATGGTATGTTTGGCGGATCAGATTATCAAATATGCTGTAAGAAAATCTCGAGTTATATATATATATATATAAACGTATGATCAAAGTTACCTCTCAAATTGGTGTACTTCATCCAGATTACGCAATATGTAATTGTGAGCCGCTCTCAAATCTTCATGGTCCCACGATTTTTCCTTCAACTTTCGAGCAAGTCTGCCTATTTCTTTGAAGATGCTGGGGACAACATGCCTATAAACAGGTGCAACGCCTCCATCATCGTATCGTTTCGTAGCGGTTCTTCTCGTTCTCACATTTGGACTAAAATAGTAAGACGCGAAGTTAGATGTTTCCTCTGTCAATGAACCTTGTACTATGGATCCCTTAACTTTTGCAAGGTTTTTAGCCTTTCCCTTCAAGTGTCCCATAAAACGCTCGAACGGATACATCCACCTGAATTGCACAGGCCCCCCGAGATCTGCCTCATATGGCAAATGGACCGTTAGGTGTTCCATCACGTCGAAGAATGAAGGAGGGAAGATTTTCTCCATGTTACATAACAAGAGAGCAATGTTTTTTTTTTAACTTCTCTACCCCGTCTTCTGTCAGTGTTCGCGTGCATATATCTCGGAAAAACGCCCCAATACCTATAATATAATATACACCATAGACAAATTAAATAAAACATATATATTTAATTAATTATATATGTACATAAACTCAATTAAAAGAAATGTAAATACTTGTTTACCAGCAATTGCTTCGTGGACATGAGACGGCAATAGCTCTTGTAATGCAAACGGTAGTAGTCGCTGCATGAAAACATGGCAATCGTGGCTCTTCATACCAGAAATTTTTTGTCCTCGCTCTATACATCGTGAGAATTTGGAAACATATCCATCCGGAAATTTGACATCTGAGGCCACCCAATCAAATAGAGCCTCTTCCCATCTGCAGAGAATCGAAAACTCGGAATTGGCTGTTTGCCATCTCTAGTAATCTCTAACTCGCTTCTTTTGCATATGTCTGCTAAGTCCAGCCTCGATTTCATATTGTCTTTACTTTTTCCTTGGATGTTCAAAATGGTATGCATGATGTTATCAAAAAAAATCTTCTCGATATGCATAACGTCAAGATTATGTCGCAAAAGGTGATCCTTCCAATATGGGAGTTCCCATAATATACTTTTTTGTGCCAGTTGTGTGCTTGTCCATATCCGTCAGGCATGTTTGCAGTACAATGCCAATTGCCCCCACGTGTGCATGTTTCCTCACCACTGAAACAACCAAGCTTTTTTTTTTTATACTAAATAATTACCAATGCGGAAGTTCTCAGAAATAAATCAATATTATTAAATCATAAGTAATCGTTCAACAAATAAACAATAAAGAATAAAACCAATAAAACCAATAACCAATAGGCAACTTAAACCAGGTTTGCTACATTATTAAAATAAAGTCTAACACCCTAAAATGAGGAATTCCTGGTCAACCACAGCAAAAGTGCCAATATCAAATTCCTAATCTCATCATCCTCTTCTCTCGGTCTCTTTCCGCGGAAGAACATTGCTGTTACCTGCATCACATTGGAATAGAGATGCGTAAGTATTATCATAAATACTTAGTGAGTGGATCATCCTGCCTACATGCCAATTACGTCAAACACTAGACAATACATCACAATAATCAACAACAAT
The DNA here is from genome assembly GCA_026724425.1 of Erythrophleum ivorense. Classification (NCBI taxonomy): domain Eukaryota; kingdom Viridiplantae; phylum Streptophyta; class Magnoliopsida; order Fabales; family Fabaceae; genus Erythrophleum; species Erythrophleum ivorense. The sequence continues at coordinate 13,816 of JAIUCV010001722.1, read as the reverse complement.
CACAATGCTCAACAATAATCAACAACAAAAAGAACTTCTGTCAGGAAACACCCACGTTTCCTGACACCCAGGTCGGTGTCGACCGACACCTCTATGGTGTCGATCGACGCCAGCCTTCTGAGTCTCGATCGACACTCATCGAGTGTCGGTCGACACCAGCTCGACGCCCAGACACCAAACGCGATGAAACATTGCGAAAATAGTAAAATAAACACCAATCAATGGGATTCAACCCCCATAAGCGCATCAAACCACATAAAACCGAAGAACAACTCAAGAACAACAACATAAACTCAAATCTCCTGAAATCTCTAGTGAATAACGGACCTACAGTCACGCACTCACCTTATAAACGGATTGAAAGGAACGAGAAGAGATGAAACAACAATCCTAAAGCCTCAGAAACTCCACAAGCTCTCTGAAAATCACCCAAAATCACCTCTGAAACTTTTCTCCTCGAAACTTGTGCCTTTCTCGCGGCCACAAGGCTTTTAAAACGCGAAATAGGGTTTCCACGCCCTAAACCAGACAAAACCAGCCGACTTGAATCAAACCGGTCGATTTCGCAATAACCGGTGTCGATCGACACCCTTCCTTGGTGTCGGTCGACACCCATCGACCAAAACCAAACCAAACTCAATCGAACGCGCAATCGACTTAAACCGGAATCGAACCTGATAACCGGTGTCGATCGACACACCCTTTGGTGTCGATCGACACTAAGCGTTCAGAAGCTTTTCACACACTTTCTTCGAGATAAATGAACCTTAGACCAACTGTACAACAATCAAACAAGAACATGCACAATTAATCCTCGATTCGCACCTCAAAGAGCATATGTAATCGACTCCCGAATCCCTAATGTCGTCCGATACCAACTCTAACACAACTTCCTGGTTCGCGGATGTTACAATTCTCCCCCACTAAACTGGATTCGTCCTCGAATCCCAACACAACGTCTCTCAAGACCTCAGAAAACTCATATCTTTAGTCCTATGTTATACGCATGTTTCCAAGACATTATTACTCTCAATACCGTAACCCACCGTCACGATATCCATATTGCGGCCCACCGCCACAATATCCATACTGTGGCCCACCGCCTAGTATCCAAACCGCGACCTACCGTCACGAAAACAACCCATATCGAGGTAGCGACCCCCAATATAAGTCCGTCGGGCACCTACCGTCCCAACACAAATAGAACCACCGTCTACAAGGCCCACCGCCTCTAGACAAAACGAGTAATAAAATCTGAAACGCGTACCAACATATGACTAAAAACTTTCAATGACCCCACCGGCCAAAGAAACTTGTAACATCCCAACCATAACCAAAAATATGAGGCAAAACTCCATCTCATATAACTCCAAAATGTATATCGTACAACGAAACGAAAATACATAAGTCCAAAATCAACAACAACAACAGAAGCAAAAACAAGACTAGAACCACAAAGATGAATCACTCCACAGCCTGCTTGTCGAACCACTTTCCGAACTTCAGCTTCATCTTTGCCTCTGGCTCCCAAGTCTGCTCCTCTGTGCCGCTACAGTCCCACAAGACTCTCAACAATGGCACCCTCTTGTTCCCCAGAACCTTGACTCTCCTCTCAAGAATCCTCACAGGAACTGCCGGAACTGTCATATCTGGCTGAAGATCCTCTGGAATCTCAACCACTATCTCCTCTGAAGGACGCAAACACCTCCTCAACATAGAAACATGAAACACCTTGTGAAAGGCACTCATAATCGGTGGCAACTCCAACCGATAAGCCACTGGCCCAACTCGCTCCACCACTGGAAACGGACCCATAAAACGCGGACTGAGCTTGTTCTCTGCTATGGACCTGTTAGGGCCCCTCAACATAGCCATCTTGAGATAAACTCTATCTCCCACCTGAAACTCAAGCTCACGTCGCCGCCTATCTGCATAACTCCTCTGTCTATCCTGAGCCTCCTTCATGTTCAACCTCAAGACATGGATCTTCTCCGTCGTCTCCTGAACAAAAGTAGCTCCAAACATGCTGTGCTCCCCCACTTGGGTCCAGCATAACGGTGTCCTACATGGCCTCCCATACAAAGCCTCATAAGGAGCCATGCCAATACTAGACTGAAAACTGTTGTTATAGGCAAACTCTGCCAAACACAGATGATCAGCCCAATGACCACCCCAATCCAGTACACACATCCTCAACAGATCCTCTAAAGTCTGAATAGTCCTCTCCGACTGCCCATCTGTCTGCGGATGATACGCTGTACTCATATGCACCTTAGTGCCCATCTCAGTCTGAAACGCCCTCCAATACTCTGAAGCAAACCTCGGATCTCTATCCGACACAATACTGGCTGGCACTCCATGCAGCCTCACAATCTCTCGCACAAACTTCCTAGCCAAGACAGCTGCTCCATCTGTCTTCTTGATGGCCAAGAAATGTGCTGACTTGGTCAAGCGATCCACAATGACCCAAATCGCATCAAAAGTCCGTGAGATAGGTAATCCCACCACAAAATCCATAGTGATCATATCCCACTTCCACTCTGGAATGGGTAAACTCTGCAAAAGACCGCTAGGTACATGATGCTCTGCCTTGACCAAGGAACAAGTGTTGCACCTCGCAACCCAATCTGCCACATCTCTCTTCATCCCAACCCAATGATAATACCGTTTGAGGTCACGGTACATCTTGGTCGCACCCGGATGAATCGAAAACTTGCTCGAATGAGCCTCTCTCAAAACCTCCTGTCTCAACTCCACATCCTTGGGCACACAAACTCGCCCACGAACCAAGATAGTCCCATTCGATGAGACCTGATACTCAGAACCAACCGCCTGCGAAGCATCGATCAAACCCTGATCACTCTGCTGCGCCACTCTGATCCTACTGAGTAAGTCTGCCTGATCAGCTGCCTCTAAACCCAAAGGCTCCTCTGAAATAGCACAAAGACGCAATGTACTAATCTCGCTGACTAAAGCCTCAACACCACGCTCTCTATCTGAATCAACCCTCCGTCGACTCAAAGCATCTGCCACCAAATTGGCCTTGCCCGGATGATAAACAATATCCAGATCATAGTCTGCCAGAAAGTCCACCCAACGCGTCTGCCTCGCATTCAGCAAAGGCTGAGTAAAGATATGCTGTAGACTCTTGTGATCCGTAAAGATCTGCACTCTACCACCATACAAATAAGACCTCCAAATCTTGAGTGGAAAAACCACTGCTCCCAACTCAAGATCATGTGTAGGACGGTTGCGCTCACTGCCCTCCAACTGCCTCGAAGCATAGGCAATCACTCTGCCCTCCTGCATCAAAACACAACCAAGTCCAACACCTGAAGCATCTGTGTACACTACATATGGCTTCCCCGGATCGGGTAATGCCAACACTGGTGTACTAGTCAACATCTCCTTGAGCTTCCCAAAGCTCTCCTCGCACTCATGCGACCACGCAAACGGCACATCCTTGCCAGTCAACCTCGTCATCGGCTGAGACATACTCGCAAACCCCTTGACGAACCTCCTATAGTAGCCTGCTAAACCCAGAAAACTCCTGATCTCGGTAGCACTACTCGGTCTAGGCCAATCTCTGATAGCCTCAATCTTAGCCGGATCCACAGAAACTCCCTCTGCAGAAACAATATGGCCAAGAAAACCCATCTCTCGCTGCCAAAAACTGCACTTGCTCAACTTAGCAAAAAGCTTCTGCTCTCGAAGCTTCTCCAAAACAAGCCTCAAATGAGTCGCATGCTCCTCTGGACTCCTCGAATATACCAAAATATCATCTATGAAAATAATGACGAACACATCCAGAAACTCCCTGAACACGTCGTTCATCAACCTCATAAAAGCTACTGGCGCATTAGTCAAACCAAAAGGCATGACTACAAACTCAAAATGCCCATACCTCGTCCGAAAAGCCGTCTTCCGAACATCTGCCTCATCTATCGGAATCTGATGATATCCCGATGCCAAGTCAATCTTGGAGAACCAAGTAGCACCTCTCAACTGATCCAACAACTCATCGATCCTCGGAAGTGGGTACCTGTTCTTCACTGTGACTCGGTTAAGTCCCCGGTAATCAAAGCACAACCGAAAACTACCATCCTTCTTCTTAACAAACAACACTGGTGCTCCCCACGGCGAAACACTAGGTCTGATGAACCCTTTACTCAAAAGGTCCTCTAGCTGCTTCTTCAACTCTGCCATCTCTGCTGGAGCCATCCTGTAAGGTGTCTTCGATATCGGAGCTGTCCCGGGCTCTAAATCAATCGTGAAAGGATCTGACCGAGATGGTGGCAATCCCTTCAGCGACCGAAATACATCCTCAAAATCCTGGACAACCTGAATATCCTGCAGACTCACCTCACCACTGGACTATGTCATAGTGATCGTCGCCAAATAGGCTTCGCAGCCCCGCTCTAGCAACTGCTCTGCCTGAATAGCTGAAATCACTATACTCCCCGAAGTCGGTCTCACTCCCTGATAAACCAACTTTCCTGCATCTCGCTCAAACACAACTCTACCTCTGAAGCAATCCAGATAAACTCGGTAAGAAGATAACCAGTCCATCCCCAAAATCACGTCATACAGTTCTACTGGACTGATGACCAAGTCTGCTGGCATAGACTGCCCCGCAATCTGCACATCAACTGCTCTAGCTCTGCCCGAAGTAGCCAGAAAACCACCACCGGCCACCTTGACAAAGCCTGAAGCCTCGCCCTCGCTACTCCGAATACCACTACCCTCAGCTCTCTCCGGAGTAATGAAGCAATTAGATGCTCCCGAGTCAAACAACACGTGAGACTCAAAACCGCCAACTAACAAGGTCCCTACACAATTCCACAAGTGTTGAGAACCTCTAACTCTATCACAGTAAAATAACAGATACAGACACACAACAATTCTATCTTAAGAATTTAAAAGTCTAAGTCAAGATTTTACCTGTGATCTGGCCTGACTGACTGGTCTGGCCCACCTCCGCCGAAGTATAAACTCTCGGCGCTCCACCCGACTGCAACGCCGCAACCTGCGCTGCTGACTGAATAGCCAACGGCTGAATCGCCGCTGCCACTGCTCTCTGCTGCAACTAGGGACACACTGTCTTGATATGCCCCGGCTCTCTGCAGTAGAAGCACACTGTAGTCTCTCTGGATCCCGCCCTCTTGGGGCACGTAGCAACTCTGTGATCCAGGCTCCCACACCCAAAGCAACCACCCGTACTCGGGCTACTAGCAGATATCTCCTCTGTTCTCCTCTTCTGGCCTTGCGCAGGCCTACTGCCCCTGCCGTAACCAGAACTGTAACCTCTGCGCTGCTGATGCTATACCGAAAGATTGAAACGGTTATACCAATCGGAAATGACGTCAGCGTCAATGAGATGGCATGCAGAACATTCCACACATCATGGAGAGATAACACATCCCTCAGATGCTCCCGAGTCAAACAACACGTGAGACTCAAAACCGCCAACTAACAAGGTCCCTACACAATTCCACAAGTGTTGAGAACCTCTAACTCTATCACAGTAAAATAACAGATACAGACAACACCAACAATTCTACCTTAAAGAATTTAAAAGTCTGAGTCAAGATTTTACCTGTGATCTGGCCTGACTGACTGGTCTGGCCCACCTCTGCCGAAGTATACACTCTCGGCGCACCACCTGACTGCAACGCTGCCACCTGAGCTGCTGACTGGATAGCCAACGGCTGAATCGCTGCTGCCAATGCTCTCTGCTGTAACTTGGGACACATTGTCTTGATATGCCCCGGCTCCCTGCAGTAGAAGCACACTGGAGTCTCTCTGGATCCCGCCCTCTTGGGGCAAGTCGCCACTCTGTGATCCAGACTACCACAACCAAAACAACCACCCGTACTCGGGCTACTAGCAGATATCTCCTCTGCTCTCCTCTTCTGGCCCTGCGCAGGCCTACTGCCCCTGCCGTAACCAGAACTGTGACCTCTGCGCTGCTGATGCTATACCGAAAGATTGAAACGGTTATACCAATCGGAAATGACGTCAGCGTCAATGAGATGGCATGCAGAACATTCCACACATCATGGAGAGATAACACATCCCTCAGATGCAAAGGCATGGAAACACTTTCAGACGGTACATTCAAACTTTGCTAATGAGTCCAAGAATGTTTATCTAGGATTATGCACAGACGGATTTAGTCCATTTGGTATGTCAGGGAGACAATATTCGCTATGGCCCGTCATACTGACTCCATATAATCTTCCGCCGACAATGTGCATGCAGCGAGAATTTTTGTTCTTAACTGTTTTAGTGCCAGGTCCAAAGCATCTGAAGCGATCCCTAGATGTATTTCTGCAACCTTTGATCGATGAGTTGAAACAACTGTGGTATTCAGGAGTCTGCACATTTGATTACTCGCAGCAACAAAACTTCAACATGCGTGCAGTATTATTGTCGACGATTAGTGACTTTCCAGCGTATGGAATGTTGTCGGGGTGGACTACGCACGGAAGACTATCGTGCCCACACTGTTTGAATAGGGCAGAAGCATTTCAGCTGAGGCATGGAAGAAAACCTTGTTGGTTTGATTGTCACCGTCGTTTTCTTCCTATCAATCACAAGTACCGAAAGAACAAGATTTTATTTACGAAGAATAAAGTTGTCCGCGTTTCCCTCCGGATTATCTTTCGGGACAGGATTTGCTTGATCAGATCGATTATTATGGTGGTTGTAACATCCGCGAACCAGGAAGTTGTGTTAGAGTTGGTATCGGACGACATTAGGGGTTCGGGAGTCGATTACATATGCTCTTTGAGGTGCGAATCGAGGATTAATTGTGCATGTTCTTGTTTGATTGTTGTACAGTTGGTCTAAGGTTCATTTATCTCGAAGAAAGTGTGTGAAAAGTTTCTGAACGCTTAGTGTCGATCGACACCAAAGGGTGTGTCGATCGACACCGGTTATCAGGTTCGATTCCGGTTTAAGTCGATTGCGCGTTCGATTGAGTTTGGTTTGGTTTTGGTCGATGGGTGTCGACCGACACCAAGGAAGGGTGTCGATCGACACCGGTTATTGCGAAATCGACCGGTTTGATTCAAGTCGGCTGGTTTTGTCTGGTTTAGGGCGTGGAAACCCTATTTAGCGTTTTAAAAGCCTTGTGGCCGCGAGAAAGGCACAAGTTTCGAGGAGAAAAGTTTCAGAGGTGATTTTGGGTGATTTTTAGAGAGCTTGTGGAGTTTCTGAGGCTTTGGGATTGTTGTTTCATCTCTTCTCCTTCCTTTCAATCCGTTTATAAGGTGAGTGCGTGACTGTAGGTCCGTTATTCACTAGAGATTTCAGGAGATTTGAGTTTCTGTTGTTGTTCTTGAGTTGTTCTTCGGTTTTATGTGGTTTGATGCGCTTATGGGGCTTGAATCCCATTGATTGGTGTTTATTTTACTATTTTCGCACTGTTTCATCGCGTTTGGTGTCTGGGCGTCGAGCTGGTGTCGACCGACACTCGATGAGTGTCGCTCGACACTCAGAAGGCTGGCGTCGATCGACACCATAGAGGTGTCGGTCGACACCGACCTGGGTGTCAGGAAACGTGGGTGTTTCCTGACAGGGAGTTCTTTTTGTTGTTGATTATTGTTGAGCATTGTGATTGTTGTTGATTATTGTGATGTATTGTCTAGTGTTTGACGTAATTGGCTTGTAGGCAGGATGATCCACTCACTAAGTATTTATGATAATACTTACGCATCTCTATTCCAATGTGATGCAGGTAACAGCAATGTTCTTCCGCGGAAAGAGACCGAGAGAAGAGGATGATGAGATTAGGAATTTGATATTGGCACTTTTGCTGTGGTTGACCAGGAATTCCTCATTTTAGGGTGTTAGACTTTATTTTAATAATGTAGCAAACCTGGTTTAGGTTGCCTATTGGTTATTGGTTTTATTGGTTTTATTCTTTATTGGTTATTTGTTGAACGATTACTTATGATTTAATAATATTGATTTATTTCTGAGAACTTCTGCATTGGTAATTATTTAGTATATAAAAAAAAAAGCTTGGTTGTTTCATTTTGGTATCAGAGCGTATACGGTTTTAGGACTGTTAGAATTGGATGAATTGGACTGTGTGATTAATTGATTATGTGAGTTAGTCAGTTAGTGGTCTAGTCTCATCCTCTCGGTCTTCCAGTTTTCCGCGGGTAAGTGAGTTGGATATTGGGTGTGTCGTGTTTTGGTTTGTGTGTTGACTTTGCTCATTTTCTGTACTTGGTGGTAGTGCAGAGAGATGGACGCAGGTCGTGGTCGTGGCCGTGGTCGTGGTCGCGGTGCAGCCCGTGGGGGCAGAGGAGCTGGTCGCGGTGGGCGAGCAGCGGGTCGTGGAGGTCGGGGTGCTGGTCGTGGAGTGCCAGAGGCTGAGGTTTCCGTAGAGAGTGCAGCATCAGCAGCGCAGAGGTCACAGTTCTGGTTACGGCAGGGGCAGTAGGCCTGCGCAGGGCCAGAAGAGGAGAGCAGAGGAGATATCTGCTAGTAGCCCGAGTACGGGTGGTTGTTTTGGTTGTGGTAGTCTGGATCACAGAGTGGCGACTTGCCCCAAGAGGGCGGGATCCAGAGAGACTCCAGTGTGCATCTACTGCAGGGAGCCGGGGCATATCAAGACAATGTGTCCCAAGTTACAGCAGAGAGCATTGGCAGCAGCGATTCAGCCGTTGGCTATCCAGTCAGCAGCTCAGGTGGCAGCGTTGCAGTCAGGTGGTGCGCCGAGAGTGTATAATTCGGCAGAGGTGGGCCAGACCAGTCAGTCAGGCCAGATCACAGGTAAAATCTTGACTCAGACTTTTAAATTCTTTAAGGTAGAATTGTTGGTGTTGTCTGTTTCTGTTGTTTTACTGTGATAGAGTTAGAGGTTCTCAACACTTGTGGAATTGTGTAAGGACCTTGTTAGTTGGAGGTTTTGAGTCTCACGTTCTGTTTGACTCGGGAGCATCTAATTGCTTCATTACTCCGGAGAGAGCTGAGGGTAGTGGTATTCGGAGTAGCGATGGTGAGGCTTCAGGCTTTGTCAAGGTGGCCGGTGGTGGTTATTTGGCTACTTCGGGCAGAGCTAGAGCAGTTGATGTGCGTATTGCGGGGCAGTCTATGCCAGCAGATTTGGTCATCAGTCCAGTGGAGCTGTATGACGTGATTTTGGGGATGGACTGGTTATCTCTATACCGAGTTCATCTGGATTGCTACAGAGGTAGAGTTGTGTTTGAACGGGATGCAGGGAAGTTGGTTTATCAGGGAGTGAGACCGACTTCGGGGAGTATAGTGATTTCAGCTATTCAGGCAGAGCAGTTGTTAGAGCGGGGCTGCGAAGCCTATTTGGCGATAATCACTATGACAGAGTCCAGTGGTGAGGTGAGTCTGCAGGATATTCAGGTTGTCCAGGAGTTTGAGGACGTATTTCGGTCGCTGAAGGGATTGCCACCATCTCGGTCAGATCCTTTCACTATTGATTTAGAGCCCGGGACAGCTCCGATATCGAAGACACCTTACAGGATGGCTCCAGCAGAGATGGCAGAGCTGAAGAAGCAGCTAGAGGACCTTTTGAGTAAAGGGTTCATCAGACCTAGTGTTTCGCCGTGGGGAGCGCCAGTGTTGTTCGTTAAGAAGAAGGATGGCAGTTTTCGGTTGTGCATTGATTACCGGGGACTTAACCGAGTCACAGTGAAGAACAGGTACCCACTTCCGAGGATCGATGAGTTGTTGGATCAGTTGAGAGGGGCTACTTGGTTCTCCAAGATTGACTTGGCATCGGGTTATCATCAGATCCCGATAGATGAGGCAGATGTCCGGAAGACAGCTTTTCGGACGAGGTATGGGCATTTCGAGTTTGTGGTCATGCCTTTCTGTTTGACTTATGCGCCGGCAGCGTTTATGAGGTTGATGAACGACGTGTTCAGGGAGTTTCTGGATGTGTTTGTCATTATTTTCATTGATGACATTTTGGTGTATTCGAGGAGTCCAGAGGAGCATGCGACTCATTTGAGGCTTGTGTTGGAGAAGCTTCGAGAGCAGAAGCTGTTTGCCAAGTTGAGCAAGTGCAGCTTTTGGCAGAGGGAGATGGGTTTTCTTGGCCATATTGTTTCTGCAGAGGGAGTTTCTGTGGATCCGGCTAAGATTGAGGCTATCAGGGATTGGCCTAGACCGAGTAGTGCTATCGAGATCAGGAGTTTTCTGGGTTTAGCAGGCTACTACAGGAGGTTCGTCAAGGGGTTTGCGAGTATGTCTCAGCCGATGACGAGGTTGACTGGCAAGGATGTGCCGTTTGTGTGGTCGCAGGAGTGCGAGGAGAGCTTTGGGAAGCTCAAGGAGATGTTGACTAGTACACCAGTGTTGGCATTACCCGACCCGGGGAAGCCATATGTAGTGTACACAGATGCTTCAGGTGTTGGACTTGGTTGTGTTTTGATGCAGGAGGGCAGAGTGATTGCCTATGCTTCGAGGCAGTTGCAGGGCAGTGAGCGCAACCGTCCTACGCATGATCTTGAGTTAGGAGCAGTGGTATTTGCACTCAAGATTTGGAGGTCTTATCTTTATGGTGGCAGAGTGCAGATCTTTACAGATCACAAGAGTCTACAGCATATCTTTACTCAGCCTTTGCTGAATGCGAGGCAGACGCGTTGGGTGGAGTTTCTGGCAGACTATGACCTGGATATTGTTTATCATCCGGGCAAGGCCAATTTGGTGGCAGATGCTTTGAGTCGACGGAGGGTTGATTCAGATAGAGAGCGTGGTGTTGAGGCTTTGGTCAGCGAGATTAGTACATTGCGTCTTTGTGCTATTTCAGAGGAGCCTTTGGGTTTAGAGGCAGCTGATCAGGCAGATTTACTCAGTAGGATCAGGGTGGCGCAGCAGAGTGATCAGGGTTTGATTGATGCTTCGCAGGCGGTTGGTTCTGAGTATCAGGTCTCTTCAAATGGGACTATCTTGGTTCGTGGGCGAGTTTGTGTGCCCAAGGATGTGGAGTTGAGACAGGAGGTTTTGAGAGAGGCTCATTCGAGCAAGTTTTCGATTCATCCGGGTGCGACCAAGATGTACCGTGACCTCAAACGGTATTATCATTGGGTTGGGATGAAGAGGGATGTGGCAGATTGGGTTGCGAGGTGCAACACTTGTTCTTTGGTCAAGGCAGAGCATCAGGTGCCTAGTGGTCTTTTGCAGAGTTTACCCATTCCAGAGTGGAAGTGGGATATGATCACAATGGATTTTGTGGTGGGATTACCTATCTCACGGACATTCGATGCTATTTGGATCATTGTGGATCGCCTGACCAAGTCGGCACATTTCTTGGCTATCAAGAAGACAGATGGAGCAGCTGTCTTGGCTAGGAAGTTTGTGCGAGAGATTGTGAGGCTGCATGGAGTGCCAGCCAGTATTGTGTCGGATAGAGATCCGAGGTTTGCTTCAGAGTTTTGGAGGGCATTTCAGACTGAGATGGGCACTAAGGTGCATATGAGTACAGCGTATCATCCGCAGACAGATGGGCAGTCAGAGAGGACTATTCAGACTTTGGAGGATCTGCTTAGGATGTGTGTACTGGATTGGGGTGGTCATTGGGCTGATCATCTGTGTTTGGCAGAGTTTGCCTATAACAACAGTTTTCAGTCTAGTATTGGTATGGCTCCTTATGAGGCTTTGTACGGGAGGCCATGCAGGACACCGTTATGCTGGACCCAAGTGGGGGAGCGCAGCATGTTTGGAGCTAGCTTTGTTCAGGAGACGACGGAGAAGATTCGTGTCTTGAGGCTGAACATGAAGGAGGCTCAGGATAGACAGAGGAGTTATGCAGATAGGCGGCGACGTGAGCTTGAGTTTCAGGTGGGAGATAGAGTGTATCTCAAGATGGCTATGTTGAGGGGCCCTAACAGGTCCATAGCAGAGAACAAGCTCAGTCCGCGTTTTATGGGTCCGTTTCCAGTGGTGGAGCGAGTTGGGCCAGTGGCTTATCGGTTGGAGTTGCCACCGATTATGAGCGCCTTTCATAAGGTGTTTCATGTGTCTATGTTGAGGAGGTGTTTGCGTCCTTCAGAGGAGGTAGTGGTTGAGATTCCGGAGGATCTTCAGCCAGATATGACAGTTCCGGCAGTTCCTGTGAGGATTCTTGAGAGGAGAGTCAAGGTTCTGCGGAACAAGAGGGTGCCATTGTTGAGAGTCTTGTGGGACTGTAGCGGCACAGAGGAGCAGACTTGGGAGCCAGAGGCAAAGATGAAGCTGAAGTTCGGAAAGTGGTTCGACAAGCAGGCTGTGGAGTGATTCATCTTTGTGGTTCTAGTCTTGTTTTGGTTTTTGTTGTTGTTGGTTTTGGATATATGTATTTTCGTTTTGTTGTACGATATACATTTTTGGAGTTATATGAGATGGAGTTTTGCCTCATATTTTTTGTTATGGTTTGGATGTTACAAGTTCTTTGGCCGGTGGGGTCATTGAGAGTTTTTGGTCATATGTTGGTACGCGTTTCAGATTTTATTACTCGTTTTGTCTAGAGGCATGGGCCTTGTAGACGGTGGTTCTATTTGTGTTGGGACGGTAGGTGCCCAACGGACTTATATTGGGGGTCGCTACCTCGATATGGGTTGTTTTCGTGACGTGGGTCGCGGTTTGGATACTGGGCGGTGGGTCGCAGTATGGATATTGTGGCGGTGGGCCGCAATATGGTTATCGTGACGGTAGGTTACGGTGTTGAGAGTAATAATATCTTGGAGACATGCGTATAACATAGGACTGAAAATATGAGTTTCTGAGGTCTTTGAGAGACGTTTGTGTTGGGATTCGAGGACGAATCCAGTTTAGTGGGGGAGAATTGTAACATCCGCGAACCAAAAAGTTGTTTTGGAAGTGGTGTTGGACGATGCTAGGGGTTCGGGAGTAGTTGGCACATGCCTTAGAGGTGTGAATTGAGGATTGGCTGTGCATGTTCTTGTTTGATTGTTGTACAGTCGGTCTAAGATTCAAGCATCGCGAAGAAAGTGTGCTAAATCCTTCTGAACGACTAGTATCGATCGACACCCGAAGGGTGTCGATCGACACCGGTTATCAGGGTTGATTTCCGGTTTAAGTCGATCGAATCGAGTTGGGTTGGTTTTGGTCGATGGGTGTCGACCGACACCAAGGAAGGGTGTCGTTCGACACCGGTTATGTTGAGATCGACCGGTTCGATTCAAGTGATTGCGGTTTGGTCGGTTAAGGGCGAGGGAACCCTATTTTGTGCGAGAAAACACTGTAGCCGCATCACTTTTCACGTTTTTCGAGGCAGAGAGTTTCCAGAGAGAGGCAGGGCGATTTTGGCTGAGTTTTGGAGTTTCTGGGCTTGATCTGTTGCTGTTCTTCGCTGTTTCATCTCTTTTCCTTGTTTCAATCCGTTTCTAAGGTGAGTGCGTCACTGTGGGTCCATTATTCATTAGAGATTGTTTGATTTTGAGTTTATGTTGTTGTTCTTGAGTTGTTCTTCGTTTTTATGTGGTTTGATGCGTTTATGGGGGTTGAATCCCATTGATTGATGTTTATTCTACTGTTTTTCGCACTGTTTCATCGCGTTTGGTGTCTGGGCGTCGAGCCGGTGTCGAGCGACACTCTGTGAGTGTCGATCGACACTCGGGAGGCTGGCGTCGATCGACACCATATAGGTGTCGGTCGACACCGACCTGGGTGTCAGGAAACGTGGGTTTCCTGACAGGTAGTGGATGTTATTGTTGTTGCATTGTCATTCTGGTTGTTTATTGTGACGTTTTGTCTAGTGTTTGACGTAATTGGCCTGTAGGCAGGATGATCCACTCACTAAGTATTTATGATAATACTTACGCAT
>JAIUCV010001721.1:57500-67971 GCA_026724425.1 Erythrophleum ivorense | reverse complement strand
TATGAAGTCAGGAGCTACCTTTGGGAGCATTTCTTTTGAACTGCTTATACCGGTCTTCTGCGGCAGTCAGCCTGTCTTCAATTCCGAGCCGGTAAGCAAGACAAAGCAAGTCAACATCCTTCCAGGAAGCTATTTCAAACCTTACCATTCTAGGCTTTGCCTTAACCGAGGCTATTGCCTTCTTTGCCTTAGGCCTTTTGATTCTATTTGTTTTCTATCTCATTCCTTAGCATGGGAAGGTAGCTCATCTCCTTCTAAGGAAGGCTGATTCTGATTCTGCAACTGATCTTATTCTGCAACTAGCAATTCTCTTCCAAAGCTTACATCAATTCTATGAAAAAAGCTTAGGCTTTATATTCCAAAAAGCTAAAATCTATATGTATTCGAGAAACTAGTCTCCAGGCTGGCTGATAAAGAAGAGGGCAACGGATAAGGTCGAAACGGCTAGCCAAGCGTGAATTCTCTTACGAGGGACGGAAGTCCAGATAAAGGAACTGAAATAGTTCCGAGTTGAGTTCCGGTTCAGAGACAGAGGGTGTAATAGCGGAAAAAGAAAAGGGATGCTTTCCTCTATTGATTGAGTGAAGAGGAATGCATTTGATTACCTGATAGCTAGTTAAAGAGCAAGGATAGTCTTCTTTCTCTTCTTATCGTGAATGTGACCAGCTATCTTCCCTCCTTTCAGTCGAGTGACTAAACGTACCTCTCTTTTACAGTCGAGTAACCGTTCCTATCCCTATCTGTCGAGTAACCTACCTTGCGAATGCATTTGATTTGAGGATTCTATTTTCTTATTTCTTCCCGGCTCATTGCCTTGACCCTTTCCTGAACCAACTCTGGAAACTAAGAAAGCTGCTTTCCTATAACTGGTTTCTTTGAGCCAAGCGCTAAGTCGAATGGTAGAGGTCTAGGATTTCTTTTTACGGGATCTTCTTTACCTGAACTTGATTTGCGATTCAAAAGCTGGAGCTTTAATCGAAGTCGTGTCACTATTTGCTTACCTTGATTCTGATTCTGATATTAAGCCAAAGGTAGCCACTCGACTGAAGAGGAGCTAGAAGCTGCTATCCTGGCCCTGTTTGCCTTATCGGATTCCCCTATCTATAAGGCCTAGGGAGATTGATTTTATTGGAAGCTCCAGCAGCAAGAAAACGGATGCGCGTCTAACGCTAGCCGAAAGGCTTGAGCGAAGCGAAGAGGGCCGAAGGCAAAATAGCATAGAAGGAAATTAAATTCTACCTGGACTCCTTCGTTCGCACTCAACTGGAAATTCAATTCTACATTCACTCTCCCTACGGGCAACATTAAGAAGATATATTCCGGAGAGGAAAGATAGAAAGTCTGACCTCGGCCCCTTACTCTTTCCCTGATCTCTCTGTCGAGAACTTCGTGCCGGAATGTGAACTTACTCTTTAAAGCAAGAGCAAGCAAGTCAACTTCCAAACAAGAAAGATAGGTTCAAAGATCTCGACCAACGGGAGAGGGGCGTAACGCTCTCGACTGATAAGGAGAGGATCAAGTTACTGAAAAGGCAGCCCGGCAAAAGAAGAAATGGAATGGAATTGAAGTTGCAGAATCAGCAGAAGAAGAATCAGAAGTAAGGTAAGCGTAAGCGGAGCCTGCAGTTGCTGTGAGAGGTTTGAGAGCTTAGTTAAGACTTAATATTCCTTCTCTTCTGTTTCCTGACTTTTCAGTGTAACTAAAGACTGAAATCCTATAGCTTGAGTAAAGCCCATTAGTAGTAATGCCTAGGGCAACATTAAGATAGTATATTGCTTCCGTTTGTGACCCCTTAATTCCCTCCTCGGACTATCAGCTACTAGTAAGCTCTCGCTTCGCTCTCCATCTACGTTATTTCTCGCAGAGGAAGGTATGAAATTGCTTTAAAGAGGCTTGTATGAAATCGGGAGAGCTAAATCAACCCTTGATATTTACTATTTAGCTGTAGCAGCTGTCACTCCGTATCCATCCCTCCCCTAATGAGGTCTAGAAAAGGCAGCCCTTAATCAGGAAATGAAACATTAGCAGTAGGAAAAGAAGCAAGCAGCAAGACTGAGACTGAGCTTAGCGCACAGACAGAATGTAAAGCGAACCCGACAGGGATAGGTTTTCAAGCGTACCTCTCCCAAAGCTAGGACTTACGGAATCAAAGTCTTCTTTCTCTGCCGAGCCTGCAGTTGCACAAACTTCAGCTTACCTTACTTCTGATTCTTCTTCTGAGATTTAGAACTGAACTGATGGAATTCGATTCCTATATATTACAAATCTTATTAGCCTTAGTTTCACCAGCAATCAAACTCCTGCTTTCTTCTTTGCTCACTGAACTAGAGCTCAAGGTATGAAGTCACTCTTTCTAAGCGAGAGGGACGGAGTTACTCGACCGATAGGGATAGGAGGATGCTGGGGGAGGAGCTAAGAAAGCCACTGTCTGTACCGAACAAGCAAGGGCCCGAGCGCACGTTAGCGAAAGCCGTTGCGCGTTAGACGAACAAGCAACGGCAGGATAGGGGCAGCGCTCAAGCCGTTTCGCGTTAGCGCAGGAGCGAAGCTGCTCGAGCTTTGCGAGAGGTTACGCAGTAGCTCCCCCGATAGGGGGAGGAGTTTTCTTGCTGCATCCGTTTTCTTGCTCCTTGCTTGTTCGGAAGAGCAGACTCTGGTTTAGTGATCACTTACGCAATTCGACTTATGCTCTTTTGCGAGATGAGATCACTCTCTCTTTCCACTAGGCTAGTGAATGCACCAATGAATGCACCCGGTACTGCATCTTCTTCTCCTTCGCTTAGGCTTGCTACTAGATTCATTCCAAAGCTTACAGAAAGAAAGAGATTCATATCGGAATCGAAGTCAGGGCAATATTCAAGAAGATAGGATAAGAAAGAGATACTGATACCGATACTGAGTACTAACTACTAAGACTGAGACTGGATACTGATACTAATGAGAGGTTAAAGAAGTCACTGAACTATCCTACAGGCTACATTAAGAATTGATATTGCTTACAAGCAAGGATGCAGATTGATTACGCGCATTAGCTAGAAAGCCCAAGCCTATTGTCTTAGTGTTCAACTAAGGTGCAGGAATTTCTTACTAAGCTGTTCAATTCACCGGTCCGGTGTAAGCCTATCCACTCTTTACATTACAGGTATTGAGCAGAGCAGAAAGCAGAAAGCAAATGAGCGTCTTCAAACCTCTCCCTCTGGTCGAGAAGAACACTTCATGCCTCTCCCTATCGGTCGAGAAGAACACTTCATGCCTCTCCCTATCGGTCGAGAAGAACACTTCGTGCCTTAAGGCTTAAGGGAATTTGCCGTTGAATCAAGATCAGGCCTATTTATTTGACTAAGGGTTGTATTGAGCTTAGTGTTCAACTAAGGCTAAGGTTAGAATATGCTCGACTGTAAGGAGAGGCCAGATAGGGCCAAAGCTTGCAACTAGATTCAAAAGCTGGAGCTTTCCTTCCCTTCTAACAAACAAGCAAGCAATTGAATACAAGACAAGACTCTACGATGGTAAGAATGAAAACAGCACGATCAATTCGAACTCAGCTAAAGAAGAAAAGAAAAGGTAGAAAGATTTGTACAAGTCAGTCACAGGAGAAGAAGGAGATAACTTAGAAAGATAGATTGAATCGGGCAAAGCCTAGAATGGCATAATTGTCCCTTGCTTGCTTGTTACAGTAAGGTTTTTATCACTTACTTGATAGAGGATGGTATTCAATTAGCTTGGCGAATGGAATTGCTTTCATTTAGCCTGAAAGGAGAGGAGCGAGAGGATTGATTTGATTTAGCTAGCTCGACTTCAAGGAGAAGATTGAATCTCTTTTTCAACCGACATGCTATAGACTATCTCCGAACTGATGGTAAGAATTACCCTAGGGAAAGATTAAGAAAAGAAGGATTTCTAGGTCTGGGCTATTACAGAACTCAAGCTATAGGATTGATTTAGCTACGCGTACCGGACTACTTCAATGCATGAGGTAAGGACGAGGGAAGCGAGAAGAGCGTACAGCAGCTATCCCGGCCCTGTTTGACTTATAGAATGGAATGGGGTACGAAGTGAGTCAAGCGATAGGGAGAGTGACTTCAATCCGGCTCAGTTAGGCTTGCCCTGGTTGGCAGGTTCAGAAGCAGCTCTTTCTAAGCGAGAGTAAGTGAGACCGGAGAGGATGGAATGTAATATAGAATAGAATGAATTTCAGTTGCAGAATAAAGAAAGAGATATCCCGAGACAGAGTCTTAATCTACTCCATTCCTGACTGAATAGCAACTCA
The DNA here is from genome assembly GCA_026724425.1 of Erythrophleum ivorense. Lineage (NCBI taxonomy): Eukaryota > Viridiplantae > Streptophyta > Magnoliopsida > Fabales > Fabaceae > Erythrophleum > Erythrophleum ivorense. The sequence continues at coordinate 63,701 of JAIUCV010001721.1, read as the reverse complement.
CTTCCTACCAGCCAATGAGGTAAGAAGATGCTTACTTTAGAGCTCAGCTCGTTAGCCTTTTTCTTTCTTTGACCAACTAGCCGGCTTCGCATATCTAAAGAGAAAAGGGAGACCTAAGATAAGACCTAGTCAATGCGGCGGGAACGCATATAGAGAAAATGATTCTGACTGAGAAACCGACGTTTAATGAGTCATATGGGGAATCATCCACATGAGGACCAGAAGACGGCATTCTAACGCTATATAGAGCCCAAAAGACTGATTACGGAGTTCGGGATCAGATCTGATTCCGAATCGTAGAATAGGAACAAGAGGAACTACTCTTTTCTTCGATAAAGAAAGAGCTTTCTAAAAATAATTGCTTACTACGAAAAGCAAGATGCCCCACTAGTCTGATTTCTCACTAGCCCTTATTCTCAGTCACTGACTCAAGAACGAATACCGAGACAGCTGTTCCCTTCTCCTACTCTACTTGAATCAACATATTGAGGTGAAGCAACTAGCAACTATAGACCTAATGAAAAATGGAGACTTTCATTCCCTTCTTTCCCCTTCCTTCTCTTCTATCACCAGCACCCTTTGAAAGTGAAAGTCGCCTTTCAATCCTTCCTCTAGCAAAATCTCACCTGTAGGTTTGACTCTCTAAATTCACCAGAGAGTAAGAAACTGAAGTAGGCTATCCCATTGCTTAAAACCTTGCACTAGCTTCTGGGACTGAGAATGAAATCTCTCTAGCTGGAGACAAGGAAGGGTTAGCTTTGAATCTCAACTTACTTTGAACGAGGGATTACTACTACAAGGCATGGAAGTAACTGAACTGACGGAATTCCTTACCGCTCCGTGGGGTCTTCGAAGAAGGCTGACTACATAAAGTTTTTGGCATAGTATTCTTTTCAATAAGAAGCCGTTTTAAAACCAAACTAAGCCATTATATACAATATATGTCTAAATTACATTAAATAGGTAGCTCAAAGCGCCAACCCTTCCTCTTAGACACTACTACTGATCAGCATGACTTTCTTTCTTGAGTAAGGTAAGAAGGGGTACGGAAACGTCCTCTTAGCTTTAACGGGATTCATTTAAGGGAAGAAGACGAAGTCGATTCAATCCAACTCCAACCGACCGGCTGGAGAGATATTTAGTCAAGAAAGGCAGGGCTAAGGAAAGGCGCAAGCCCCAGTAAGCTCCGTCTCCGTAGGGAAGGAGATCTCTTCTTGGGTTCGGATCGGACCCGCTTTCTTCGTTGATGGATCCGTTTATATAAGCAATTGGATCGATATTGACCGAGCCATTGAAAGAGCCTCTTCTTCGATAGCGTGAACAGAGCTTCTGGCTAAAGAAGGAAAGGAAAGGGAATAGCATTGGAGTTCGTGGACTGATTTGGGCATCTCCGAACTCCCACTACTGAGAACAAAATCTTCCATATTCCCTCGCCCCTCGTTCTCCTTTCTTTCTCCGCGGGGCCCTCTCTTTGACAGATGAAGAAGGTGTAGGCAAGCTCAGCTTCCCATTCCTTTACCAATCACGAATAAGCTCAAGATGACGAGACCAACAGGAAAGGATTGAAGCTTGCTCGCAGTCTTCACTCAAGCTATAGGATTTCAGTCTTTCTTTACTGAGTTCGGGACCCTAGGCCTTGTTTTGGCTTTACGTCCTAAGGCTATACTATAGGCTTGAGCTAATCATTCCTTCCTCTTGCGAGCAAGCGATTTCACATTCTTCTCCCGCCTCTCCCTCTTATATGGTCTTGTCCCCTCCTTTTCCCTCTCTTCAAGATCAGTGAAGTGAAAAGTCCCTATTGGCAGCACGATAGATAGGAAGTCAGTCTTCTCCTTTCTTCTTTAGCCGGGCTGCAGGTCTGATTTTGTATGATTGTAAAGGGCATTAGAAGGTCTGAATGTGTATGATTATACGCTCGACCTACGGACCGGAGGGATAGGAGCGTAGCAAGCTCGACCGTAGGGAGAGGAAGGAATAAGCTTTTTCATCTAGTTTCTGGGAAAGCTAATTCTTTTTTGAATTGGAATAGAAGGCTATGGCAAAGCCATAGAAGAAAAGAAGACGCGAGCCCTACCTACTGATTGTTAAAATCATGAGTGAGGAAGGGTCTGCAACCGACAGGGGCTTCTCTGAGAACCAGTAATCAGAATCCATACGATGAGCTTCCCTCGCAAGCCAGTCAGCACAGGAGATAGTCTCTCATCAGTTATGATCAATGGTCACCATCCAATTTTGCATTAACCAATGTCTGATTTCGATCACAATGTTGGCGTACGGATGTTGATTGATGCTATCCCACTTGATGAGATTGATGGCTTCCAGAAAATCAGTGAAGATGGCAACTCTGCGGTACCCTGAATTCCAACAGAGTTTCATTCCTTGTAATATGCCCAGAAGTTCTGCTAAGTCTTCGGCAAGAAAGCCATTTTTCCCCTCCGCTCCGTCACCATTTCTGATGAGTCCTCCGCAGGTTGCCTCTCCTCTGTGATCAACCGATCCATCAGTGTCAAGACGAAGCCAGTCTTTAGAAGGAGGATGTAAGGCATGGTATTCCGATTGATAAGAAAGACCAAGCTTTCCGCCTCCATCTTCAAGTCATCGATCACTATCTGAGTGCATAGAAAGGCGATGTCTTCGTCAGCTTGAGTCTCATCAGAATAACGTCTTTTACACCTAGCTTTCCAGATCATCCAGCAGGCTTGAGCAAAGACTCTTTTCCAAGATCATTTTCTAGATCCATATCCCCCGGCCCCATTGCACGCCTTCCAGCAAATCCATTCCTGCAAGGAAAGAGAAAAGAACTGAGTTAGGAGACGAGGTTTCAGTAATTTGATCCATCTTTCCTTTGCTCTAGTGCAGTCTCTAAGAACATGAAGGGTGGCCTCTGCAGTATCACAACCATAAGCACATCTTTCTTTCTCCCCTCACCCTCAGATCGTCGATTCTACGGCATCTTTTACTAAAGAAAATCCAATTATCTCACCATCGCATGGTAAAACCCTAACAACCAGTGAAAAGCGAGTTTTTGCTTAGTTCCATCGATGTCCTGCTTCGATTCAATTACGCTTGCTACAAGCCCCATCCTCTTTTCCCGCTATCGCTCGAGCGCTTTCAGACCTCTCCCAGCAATCAATAACACTCCTCTCCCTATCGGTTAACTACGTACCTCTGCGAGCAAGCTCTTTCCCTTCCTCTCCCTACCCTATCTATCGGCCTTAGTTGCCCCGTTAGAGGCCTTAAGAACGAAATGAAAGGGTTTGGAGACGCGATACCATAGGGAAAGGAGGGCTCGTTAGCGCATCCGTTTTCTTTCTTTTACTGAACTCAACTCACTATTTTTCCTTTATCGGAGCTGGAAATAAAGATAAATCAAATACTATACGCGCACTGGAGATGGAAAGAAAGATAAATCTTACCAATCGGTACAGTAAGTGAGACTGAAAGGAGAGCAAGACCATAGAATAGGGAAAGGTTTGAAGATCTCGACCGTAGGGAGAGGAATGAACTTTATATTATAGCTCGACCGTAGGCCGGAAGTAGGGATTTCACATTTTTAGTAGGAAGCAAGGGTGAAGTGAAGTAGTTACTCGACTGTAAAGTAAAGGTAGGAAGTGACAAGTTACTCAACAGATAGCGAGAGGGTTGAAGCAAGCTATATCCAAAAGCTAAAGGCGTATTGTATTTGATTTTGCTTTCTTACCATCAGTTCGGAGATAGTCTATAGCAAGAATGAAATTGCTTGTAACAGCCACGAAGGGAACCGGGAAAAAGGGAACCTTTTAGGGTACCAGTTGTTGGAGTTCTGACTTCGAGTTCGGAGTTGAGTTTTCTTTATTTCCAGCTCCGGAGCTCGACCAAACAATCAAACTCCTGCGCCTTAGCTATAGGTATGCTTTCAAACCTCTCCTTGTCAGTCGAGCTTCTCTCGAACCTTGTGCCTAAAGCTTTGCTCTTCTTGCTCCTGCTCTCCCGTTGGTCTCGCTGCTGCCTTAGATTCAGTTTTCCAATCTCCTCTCCCTAACGGTCGAGATCTTTTAGAACCTCTCGCTTTGCTCGAGATCTTTTAGAACCTCTCGCTTTGCTCGAGATCTTTGAACCTCTCCCGCGGGAGCAACCCCTCCTCTCTTTTACAGTCGAGATAGTACTCCGCCTTAGCCCCAAGCACTAAGCGTTTTCAATCTTCTCCCTATCGGTGTAGTGTCTTCAAACCTCTCACTATCGGCTTTCTTGCAGCTCATTCGCTTACAGAAAGAGATTCATAAAGGAACTCTAACTCTAACTGTCCTAAGGTAGCGAAAGGAACTATTCTTTATCTGATTACCGTTGGTGAGTCAGTTGCTAGCTTTGGCTTAATATCAATCAGATGTAATCACTGAACTAAAGCTACAGCTAAAGGAACGGAGGTTCGTAAGATCTCGAGCGAAGCGAGAGGGGCGCTCCGCTCTCGACTGTAAAGGAGAGGTACGTAGTCGCTCGACTGAAAGGCCTTATAACGTAATGGGTTGCTCGAACGAAGTGAGAGGAGAGGTAGTAGCTCTCCCGATAAGGAGAGGAGGGGCTTGCTGTACGTATTCTCAATTCTTTCTCTAAGGCAAAGCGAATGCGTAAGCGCTTACATCGAAGTCAGGTAACTAAAGAAAGATTCTAGATTTTTTGAAGTTACGGGAAGAGGTATTCATATTCATTCAACATCTAGCCCTAGGGAGAGGATAAGCAGTGCTCAGTGCTCAAGCTATTTCACTTCCTTTTTCCCTCAGGCCTACGGGATAGGATTGATCGCTTAGTGTGAAAGGTTTGAAGATCTCGACAGCTAAGGAGAGGTTAGAAGATCTCGAGCTAAGCTTTAGGATTGAACTCGAGCTGCTATCGCACCTCATAGCTATGAGTAACTACATCCCTCTCCCGGCCCTGTTTGTTTGACTTATGATGGGGATTAAATTCTAACTGCTGGGGCGCTTACTGGAGAAAGTATCAATCCTCTCCCTATGGTAAGAATTATATACAATACGCGCAGGAGTTTGATTGCTGGCTATGAATGAAATAGAAATCCCGTTCGTGAGCCTATAAGTGAGCTTCCCTCCTCTCCCTATCGGTCGAGTAACTACACGTACCTTTAACAGGACAGCAACAGCGTAAGCGCTTACATCGAACTCGTGTAAGCACTAATTCTTTTAGTTAGCTGTCTGGGAATTAATTGGATTTGAACTGAACTCATACGCACGTAAAGAATTGATAGAAATGAAATACATACGCAGGTAAGGAAAAGAGAGAGGCAGGGAAGGACTGTAACAGCTACCTTTAAGACTTGATAGAGATTGCCTTCAAGGAAAGGCTAAATCCACTTGTTGGCCTATCTGCAGTCAATAGACTAAAAGAAAGAATTCCCTCTCCCTAGTGGTAGATTAAGAATTTCTATTGCTTACTTTTCAGTCTAACTTGACTCAATCTATAGAGTTGTTCTTTACCTGAGTTCGATTCCAAAGCTGTAGCTTCTCCTTCGGATAAAGAATAGATATTACGCTTACGCAATCAAAGTCATCTTTCTCTCTTATATCGTTCGTGACTTCCAGAACCAGAATCACTCCTGTTCTGATGCCTTCACTTACTGCCGCAGAAGACCGGTATAAGCAGTTCAAAAGAAATGCCTTGCTCTCATGTTCGCAGCACATACGACATCACCTAATTGGTAACACCATATACCAGGGGAGTAAACCCTTTAAAGATCCTTGTGACCAAAGCAAAGAATGAAGGCCCGACTCGCTAAATGGTCAATACTGCTCTCACAGTATGACATAATATTCGTACCACAAAAGAAAAGGCCGTGAAAGGACAGGCACTGGCAGATTTATTGGGAGCACATCCTCTACGGGAGAACTTCAAATTGCAATAAGAATCCCAAAAGCCCTAAGTCCTCTTTTGCATGATTCGGCGGACTCGATGGTTAGCAGGCCTTCAGGGCGACCTACTGGTCTGTGATGTTATCGCAGATATAGTGAGGTTTACCCGATCTAGTGGAGGAGGGGATTCCTGACATTCAAAGAAATTGGAAGTGAAAGTGCCTATAAAGTCTTTCGCTTTCGAGTAAGCAAGTTACTGCTCTTCAAGCAAGTCAGCGGTTTTCAGCTGAAGCAGGGAGCTCCGCCCTATAGTACTCTAGTGCTCTTCTTTCTTTGTGAGAATGTTTTCCCCCCTAATGTCTCT